>WNWK01002554.1:85000-112500 GCA_009830355.1 Cherax destructor | reverse complement strand
TGGCTAGTTTATAGTGCACTCACTATCCCTCCAGTGGAGGACAGTGGCTAGTTTATAGTGCACTCACTATCCCTCCAGTGGAGGACAGTGGGTAGTTTATAGTGCACTCACTATCCCTCCAGTGGAGGACAGTGGCTAGTTTATAGTGCACTCACTATCCCACCAGTGGAGGACAGTGGTAGTTTATAGTGCACTCACTATCCCCCAGTGGAGGACAGTGGCTAGTTTATAGTGCACTCACTATCCCTCCAGTGGAGGACAGTGGGTAGTTTATAGTGCACTCACTATCCCTCCAGTGGAGGACAGTGGCTAGTTTATAGTGCACTCACTATCCCTCCAGTGGAGGACAGTGGCTAGTTTATAGTGCACTCACTATCCCTCCAGTGGAGGACAGTGGCTAGTTTATAGTGCACTCACTATCCCTCCAGTGGAGGACAGTGGCTAGTTTATAGTGCACTCACTATCCCTCCAGTGGAGGACAGTAATTATTAGTTCATAGTGCACTCACTATCCTTCCAGTGGAGGACAGTGGTTTGTTCATAGTGCACTCACTATCCTTCCAGTGGAGGACAGTGGCTAGTTCATAGTGCACTCACTATCCCTCCAGTGGAGTACAGTGGCTAGTTCATAGTGCACTCACTATCCTTCCAGTGGAGGACAGTGGCTAGTTCATAGTGCACTCACTATCCTCCAGTGGAGGACAGTGGCTAGTTTATAGTGCACTCACTATCCCTCCAGTGGAGGACAGGCTGTATAGGACTCACTATCTCCAGTGGAGGACATGAGTTTATAGTGCACTCACTATCCCTCCAGTGGAGGACAGTGGCTAGTTTATAGTGCACTCACTATCCCTCCAGTGGAGGACAGTAGCTAGTTTATAGTGCACTCACTATCCTTCCAGTGGAGGACAGTGGTTTGTTTATAGTGCACTCACTACCCCTTCCAGTGGAGGACAGTAATTATTAGTTCATAATGCACTCACTATCCTTCCAGTGGAGGACAGTGGTTTGTTCATAGTGCACTCACTATCCTTCCAGTGGAGGACAGTGGCTAGTTCATAGTGCACTCACTATCCCTCCAGTGGAGTACAGTGGCTAGTTCATAGTGCACTCACTATCCTTCCAGTGGAGGACAGTGGCTAGTTCATAGTGCACTCACTATCCCTCCAGTGGAGGACAGTGGCTAGTTTATAGTGCACTCACTATCCCTCCAGTGGAGGACAGTGGCTAGTTTATAGTGCACTCACTATCCCTCCAGTGGAGGACAGTGGCTAGTTTATAGTGCACTCACTATCCCTCCAGTGGAGGACAGTGGCTAGTTTATAGTGCACTCACTATCCCTCCAGTGGAGGACAGTAATTATTAGTTCATAATGCACTCACTATCCTTCCAGTGGAGGACAGTGGTTTGTTCATAGTGCACTCACTATCCTTCCAGTGGAGGACAGTGGCTAGTTCATAGTGCACTCACTATCCCTCCAGTGGAGTACAGTGGCTAGTTCATAGTGCACTCACTATCCTTCCAGTGGAGGACAGTGGGTAGTTCATAGTGCACTCACTATCCCTCCAGTGGAGGACAGTGCGTAGTTCATAGTGCACTCACTATCCCTCCAGTGGAGGACAGTGGGTAGTTCATAGTGCACTCACTATCCCTCCAGTGGAGGACAGTGGGTAGTTTATTCTGTACCCCATGTACAATAGGATAAGTGCACATGGATACACAATAGGCCTAGGAACTAGGCCTCAAAAGGGTTAACAGGACTACATCTAGAATTACATCTACATTTTTCTTATCTGTTACAAGCACATTTAGGAAATTTGCTTAATATATCTGGTATCTTATTATCTTTAATAAGATATCTTGACATATAATTTAGGTTATTATACTGTCTATCTCTATATTCCTCAATAAGTGGACAATTAAGCACATAGTGTTCAAGACAGTGACCATAGGCCTAGCCACATAATTTGTGTTTGGTTTGGTCATCATTTATGTGTCTACCAAACTGCCAGAAGTACTCGTAGCCAAGCCTACGCCTGGCCACTACAACATCAGTCAGTACTTGTAGCCAAGCCTAAGCCTGGCCACTACAACATCAGTCAGTACTTGTAGCCAAGCCTAAGCCTGGCCACTACAACATCAGTCAGTACTTGTAGCCAAGCCTAAGTCTGGCCACTACAACATCAGTCAGTACTTGTAGCCAAGCCTAAGCCTGGCCACTACAACATCAGTCAGTACTTGTAGTAAAGCCTAAGCCTGGCCACTACAACATCAGTCAGTACTTGTAGCCAAGCCTAAGTCTGGCCACTACAACATCAGTCAGTACTTGTAGCCAAGCCTAAGCCTGGCCACTACAACATCAGTCAGTACTTGTAGCCAAGCCTAAGCCTGGCCACTACAACATCAGTCAGTACTTGTAGCCAAGCCTAAGCCTGGCCACTACAACATCAGTCAGTACTTGTAGCCAAGCCTAAGCCTGGCCACTACAACATCAGTCAGTACTTGTAGCCAAGCCTAAGCCTGGCCACTACAACATCAGTCAGTACTTGTAGCCAAGCCTAAGTCTGGCCACTACAACATCAGTCAGTACTTGTAGCCAAGCCTAAGCCTGGCCACTACAACATCAGTCAGTACTTGTAGCCAAGCCTAAGCCTGGCCACTACAACATCAGTCAGTACTTGTAGCCAAGCCTAAGCCTGGCCACTACAACATCAGTCAGTACTTGTAGCCAAGCCTAAGCCTGGCCACTACAACATCAGTCAGTCTGTTCACATTGCAAGTTGCTCCATAAACATACTTATCTACGTTCATGTTATCATAGTGGGTTATAGATCTACTCAGGCTTCTAACTGCATTCCTATAACAATCATTTTCATTATTTACTTATCTCCTAATATTATTGGTAATGCTAGACACAGATATACCAAAGTTATATTCTACATTCTCCTTATGTCGAAGACCTGGGAGTGATCATGTCAGAGGATCTCACCTTCAAGGACCATAACAAAGTAGTAATTGCATCTGCTCGAAAAATGACAGGATGGATAATGAGAACCTTCAAAACCAGGGATGCCAAGCTCATGTTAACACTTTACAGATCGCTTGTTCTATCTAGGCTGGAATATTGCTGCACACTAACTGCACCTTTCAAGGCGGGTGAAATTGCTGACCTTGAAAATGTGCAGAGAACCTTCACCGCACGCATAAGTGCGATAAACCACCTCAACTACTGGGAACGCTTGAAGTTCCTAAACCTGTACTCCCTAGAACGCAAGCGGGAGAGATACATTATTATATACACATGGAAAATTCTCGAGGGCTTAGTACCAAACTTGCACACAAAAATCACTCCCTACGAAAGCAAAAGACTCGGCAGGCGATGTAACATCCCCCCAATGAAGAGCAGGGGTGCCACTAGCACGTTGAGGGACAACACAATAAGTGTGAGGGGCCCAAGATTGTTCAACTGCCTCCCAGCATACATCAGGGGGATTACCAACAAACCCCTGGCTGTCTTCAAGCAGGCACTGGACAGGCACCTCAAGTCGGTACCTGATCAGCCGGGCTGTGGTTCGTACGTTGGACTGCGTGCGGCCAGCAGTAACAGCCTGGTTGATCAGGCTCTGGTCCAACAGGAGGCCTGGTCACAGACCGGGCCGCGGGGGCGTTGACCCCTGGAATTCTCTCCAGGTAGACTCCAGGTATGGGTGCTCTTCTTGGCTAACATATCAACTTTATCATGAAGGAGTAATCCAATGTGTGATAGGATCCATAGCAATTGTACATTAATTCCCCTTTCCCGGATTTTTTAGTATCTATACCTGGCTTCTCCAATGAGCATGTTGCTAGTCATTATGTGAGTCAAGAGCCTTCAATGATGACATAGAATCAGTAACAATCACAGAGTCAAGCTCAGTGTTATAAGTTATCTTTAGCGCCATTAGGATGGTAAACAAATCAGTTTGCAGTGTAGACGACCAGTTGTTAATTCTTCGGCCTAACTCAACATGGTAGTTACGGTTGTTAACTAGGGAGGTGGCAACAAGAGTCAGTAGACGCCTGCTTAGATCCATCATTGTATAGAACTTGTGGTAAATTATTACTACCAGTTAGGAGAGATTTCTTCTCGTTCAGTTGCTTTTGCAAGTGATTTAAGGAAGGGTTTACTAGTGATAAGCTTCTTGGGAGGGATTTACTGGAATGTGATATTAAATAACCACAACTTCCATGGAGGGGTGAATTGCTCCTGTTGTCTACAATGGAGGTGCCAGGACAGTGCTTCACGGCCCTGAATTTTAAGGATGGGAGATAGTGAGGATATCGTCCAGTATTCCAGTAAAGGTTCTTCAGCTACGACAGCTTCGAAGGTCACCTTCCAGCAGAGCTGCAGTTACCATCACTTGCACAGGTCCCCTTCCAGCAGAGCTGCAGTTACATCACTTGCACAGGTCCCCTTCCAGCAGAGCTGCAGTTACCATCACTTGCACAGGTCCCTTTCCAGCAGAGCTGCAGTTACAATCACTTGCACAGGTCCCCTTCCAGCAGAGCTGCAGTTACCATCACTTGCACAGGTCCCCTTCCAGCAGAGCTGCAGTTACCATTACTTGCACAGGTCCCCTTCCAGCAGAGCTGCAGTTACCATTACTTGCACAGGTCCCCTTCCAGCAGAGCTGCAGTTACTATCACCTGCCCTTTAGGTTCCCATCTCCAAGAGCTGCAGTTACTAAGAAATGGAAAATGACATCTCAGGTACATTAAGACTGAGGGAGGGAAGAACGGAGGAAGGGAGGGATGGAAGGATGGTTGGTGAAGGATGGGAGGGGTTGTTAAACTAGGTGTCCACCATTCAGGATACTGCTGAGGGAGGTGTGGGAGGAGGGTGTTGAAGGATGGGGAGGTGGGTGTTTTGGGGAGGGGAGTGGAAGGTAGAGGGATGGGAGGAGAGGAAGGGAGGGCGGTACCTTTGACTCCCTCACTCCCTACAATCTCCTAATTACTCGACAGCGATGTGACCACGATGGTCCCCCAGCATCCCCCAGCATCCCCCAGCTTTCAACAGCATCTCCAGCATCCCCCAGCATCCACCAGCATCCCCAGATTCCACCAGCATCCCCCAGCACCCCCAGCATCCACCAGCATCTCCAGCATTCCCCAGCATCCCCAGATTCCACCAGCAATCCCCAGCACCCCCAGCATCCCCAGCATCCCCCAGCACCCCCCAGCATAGTAATGGAAGTTTTAGCAGTAGTGTTGGTAGTGGCAGTAGTATTAATAGTAGTTCTTGTAGTAGTGGTAGTGTCAACACTGGCACCCCTGGGTTTGTATTGGGGGTGGGGTGGAGGGCGTGTGTTTGTGAAGGTGTGGGCGGGAGTGGGTGGTGTTAGTGAGCACTGTTACGTGGACTTGGGGAAAGGGGCGGCGCCCCTTCTGCCCCCTTCTCTCTCCCTTTTCCCAAGATTTTAACCTAATAACATCCCCAAGATGGCGGAAGAATGGCTCCAGGAGCCGAGGTTAATCTTCGTAGTGGCTCATTTTCACAGTGGCTGACCCACTGGGTGGCAGGGGTGGGTGGCAGGGGATGGCAGGGAAAATAGTTGAAGATTCTCTCTTCCACTCTCCTGGAAGCTATCAGTTAAAGAGCTTCTCTCCTCTCTTGCCCCTCTCTCTCTCTTCCTCTTTATCTCTTTTTAACGTCTACGCGTTTTATCTCTCTCTCTCTCTCTCTCTCTCTCTCTCTCTCTCTCTCTCTCTCTCTCTCTCTCTCTCTCTCTCTCTCTCTCTCTCTCTCTCTCTCTCTCAGAGAGCCACCATTCCTGGTTGGATCTGTGGTGTCCGGAAGGGGGTGGTAGTTGAAAGGGTGGTGGGTGAAAATAGTTGTAGTTCGTATCTGTGATAGTGGTTGGAGGTGTGTTAGTGTCAGGGGGGAGTAGTGGTTATTACAGTGTGGTAGTAGTGGTAGTTACAGTGTGGTAGTGGTGGTAGTTACAGTGTGGTAGTGGTGGTAGTTACAGGGTGGTAGTGGTGGTTGTTACAGGGTGGTAGTGGTGGTTGTTACAGGGTGGTAGTGGTGGTTGTTAGAGTGGTAGTGACATGTGGTGTTGGTGGTGCCTGTAGCTGGCAGTGTACTCACCTGCATGCGGTTCCAGGGGTCGATTCACAGCTCCTGGCCTCGCCTAGTGTGTGTGTGTGTGTGTGTTTGTGTACTCACCTAATTGTTGTTGCAGGGGGTTGAACCATAGCTCCTGACCCGACTCTTCATTGGTCGCTAATAGGTCCACTCTCTCCCTGCTCCATGAGTTTGTGTGTTGGTGTGGGTCAGAGACCCGTTAGGTCTTCCAGAAGACCAAGAGTGTGGATTAGACACCTCTGTGGGGGTCCTAAGACCGAGTCTTAGGGACCCCACAGAGGGGGTCCCTTAAGTAGTGTTTACCAGAGAACTGGTGTGTGTACCCCAGGACCATACTGTGTGGTCCCAGGACCATTCTGTGTGGTCCCCAGGACCATAATGTGTGGTCCTGAGGGGCTGTGAGTGTGGCCCTGGGGCTGGGGTGCCAGCATGGACCTGGGGGAGGGCTGGGGGTGAGCGCGTGCTGCTGTAAAAGGGTATTTTTGTCAACTGAACCAGTCCATTTCCGCGAGGAAGGTGGGAGACCAGCATACCCGGTAGGAGATGGAGGAGGGGGAGAGCTTTCTTCAATATGTGGCCTCCGTGGGGGGCCGCCGCCCCCACCTCTCACCCCAACACCCAGACACCCCCTTCCCCCCACACGAACCTCAACCCCGACCCCCCCAACGGCGAGAGAGGGCAGGAAAATATGACTGAATCACAGCGACACTAACCTTTCCTCCTGGCAGTCGTTTTAGTTGCTTTCATTTCGACTGCTCACGAGATGGGCAAATTGGGGAGAGGAACTGTTCTCTTTTGGACGTATATGAGAGCCTCTATACTCGTAGGAACACTCGAAAACACTCGGGAAGGGTTCAGCTCACTACCTCAGTCACTATTCCGAGCGAAGGGGTAACGTGGAAAAGGTTATAAAAAAGGGGAGAGAGAGAGAGATATAAAGCGAGACGGTAGAAGAGAAGGCACCAGTCCTCTTCTCCCAGTTCGGAAGAGGTTTTCATAAGTCCTTGGCATGGGCCCTTTGTGTGCCGGCTTCTCCGGGATATTGGCTGGCTTTCACCGCTAAATGGGTTTCATTGTTCACTTCTTAGGTTGTATTTAGAGGAGCGGCCCTCACTCCTCGCTAGACCTGCTTTCACTGACGCATGCAAAGTGCTTGGGAGGGCCATTATGGACGGCCAGATTAATAAAAGCACTTGTTTTGATATTGTGCATTTGCAGAAACTTGGGTGAGAGACGACGCCTGGGGCGGCAGGGACTGACTGATGTTTTGAGTTAGTTGATGTGGCGTCTGGGCTAGTTGACGTGGCGTCTGGGTTTGTTGACGTGGCGTTTTGTTAGTTGATGTGGCGCCTGGCCCAGCTGATGTGGCTGACAATGTCTGGAGAGTTACAAACAACAAGCTTCCTTTAACATTCTGTCTCTTGTATCTTGCAGATATGAGCCCAGGAACGTGAAAACTGTAGACCAGGAGCTGGAAGACAACAAACTAGGAGCATTCCCTGAAAAACCCTGAGGTCTCTGTACTGTTAGAGCCTGCCTCGGTCTCCCAGGCTGGATACGTCTCCCATGCAATACCCCACCATGACCACGGAGGAGAGCTCGTCTCCCCTATCCTCTCCCAGGATGCCAGAGCTCCTGACGGAGGGGCAGGAGGAAAAAGACCCAACAGACACCTTGGAAAGAAGGCTGAGTGGGGATGTGGAAGAGAGCGTTGGGGAGGAGCCCAGTCGTACTCCCAAAGTTGAGAGTTGCGTATCTCAGGGTGCCCTCCTGCGAGTCCCTAGCCCCTTGGGTGGTAACCAAGAGCACAGCCCGAAACACAGCCCCTCACACACCCCGGAGGAAGACCGCCCGCACACCCGGCCGCCCACACCCCGGAGGAAGACCGCCCACACAGCCCGGCCGCCCACACACGCAGCAGAGCTCCCCTGGCTTTCTCCATTGACCGTATCATGGAACCCACGCCCAAGAGAGTGAAAGTGATGGAGGTAAGTAAAAAACCCAATAACTCACTGCTTTCACTAACACCTGGGCAGGTGTTGCTGCCAATTAATTGCTGTGACAACACCTCCGTGTATTATCCTCATACTGTGCCTTACAAAGCAATGCCACCCTCCATTGACATTCTTTCAGATGCCAAGAAAGCTATTGAATGAATGATGGCGAATGTTTTTCCATAGTCACTCATGAACACTGCTATATGTTAAATACTTAATATACAAACTCATATATGTTCTGTGTTTCTCACAGTATGAGTGCCACTGTCCAGTACTGTCTATGACAGTATGTCTATCACAATACTGTATGATAGTGCCACTGCCCAGTACTGTATTTACTGACAATATGTCCTCTCACAGTATGAGTGCTACTGTCCAGTACTGTCTTTATGACAGTATGAGTGCCACTAGTACTGCAGGTACTGTCCTTATATGTCTTATGACAGTATGTGCCTCTCAAGTATGAGTGCCACTGTCCAGTACAGTCTTTATGACAGTATGGCCTCTCACAGTATGAGTGCCACTGTCCAGTACTGTCTTTATGACAGTATGTCCTCTCACAGTATGAGTGCCACTGTCCAGTACTGTCTTTATGACAGTATGTTCTCTCACAGTATGAGTGCCACTGTCCAGTACTGTCTTTATGACAGTATGTCCTCTCACAGTATGAGTGCCACTGTCCAGTACTGTCTATTATGACAGTATGTCCTCTCACAGTATGAGTGCCACTGTCCAGTACTGTCATTATGATAGTATGTCCTCTCACAGTATGAGTGCCACTGTCCAGTACTGTTATTATGACAGTATGGCCTCTCACAGTATGAGTGCCACTGTCCAGTACTGTCTTTATGACAGTATGTCCTCTCACAGTATGAGTGCTTCCAGACTGCCTTACTTATGACAGTATGGCCTCTCAAGTATGAGTGCCACTGTCCAGTACTGTCTTTATGACAGTATGTCCTCTCACAGTATGAGTGCGACTGCCTTACAAACAAGGTTATACTGTGGCACTTCCCAGTCACTCAGTTGGCACTGACGGTACTCATTACTGGCTGTTCCTCCGGTTATACTCTTGCGTTTCTCTGCATAATAATAATAATAATAATAATAATAATAATAATAATAATAATAATAATAATAATAATAATAATAATAATAATAATAATAATAATAATAATAATAATAATAATAATAATATTGGTGTGGTCGTGGCTGCGGGTGCCGCAGGTAATCAAGCCAGCGTCTCCGCCGCCGCATGCGGCACCCCTGCGGCCGCTGGTGGCCAGACGACACCTGGAACACGACCACTTCCACGCCCACCACCGCGACCTGCACGACCACCACCGCGACCTACACGACCACCATCGCGACGTACACGACCTTCGTGATCTACACGACCACCATCGCGACCTGCACGACCACCATCGCGACCTACACGACCACCGTGACCTGCACGACCACCAGTGCGACGGTCTGAGTCCTGTACACCACCATCGCCAACGACCCCACTACCCTGCACGGACCTGCTAGCCCACTACCCTCTCCTCTACCACTACTACCAGGTACGACCCTCCTAGTACTACTAGACACTACCACAATCACTAGTAACACTACCACAATTACTGGTAACAATCACGACCCCTGGGCTAAGGACCTACCAGCCCACTACCTTCTACCACTTCCACTACTGACTACAACCACCACCACACTACCACCCACTACCACCACTCACCTCTCTACCACTACTACCACACCTCTATACTACACACTACCACCACTAACTACTCACCACCACTACTACCACCACCTGCTAGACTACCACCACCACTACTACCACCACCACTACTACCACCACCACTACTACCACCACCACTACTACCACCACCACTACTACCACCACCACTACTACCACCACCATTACTACCACCACCACTACTACCACCACCACTACTACCACCACCATTACTACCACCACCACTCACTCACCACCTACCACCACCACTACTACCACCACCACTACTACCACCACCACTACTACCACCACCACTACCACCTACCACCAATACCCCCACCATACTACCACCACCACTACATACCACCACAATCACCACAACTACACCATTTACCAACCAAACTCCCCACTACTACCACCACCACTACTACCACCAAACACACTAACAGTTAAACCACCAGCACCACTACTCACTCAGCCAACTACCACCATGAAACATTATCCAGACCTGGATAATTCCTGCCATTAAACTTGACCATTATATCCATGAAAACAATTTGGAAAGTTAAACCGGGGAGGCAGCAGCATGGGAGAGGAGGAAGAGGAGAGAGAGAGAGAGAGAGAGAGAGAGAGAGAGAGAGAGAGAGAGGCGTTTTGCCCTCCTTGTACGTTTTGCTCTAGTACTTGTACACGCACACACACAAAATAATAATAATAATAATAATAGTTAATAATATAAATTAATAATAATAATAATAATAATTACTAATAATAATAATTACTAATAATAATTATTAATAATAATAATAATAAAAATAATACTTTCTTGTCCAGGCAGGGGGGGTATTCCCCTCCTCCAGTGCCCCCAGTGGCACCACCGCAGGGACTGCCGCTACCAGCCAGCCGCCGCCGCTGCCGCCACCGCCGCAGCCGTCGTCCGCCGCCGCCCCGCCCACCTGAGCCCCGCCCCCGCCCACAGGCTGACGCCCCACGCCCTCTCAGCCTTCACACGCCTCGACCTGCTGAAGGCGAGGCCGCAGGCGCAGGCTGCGGCCTCGCCCGCCCTCCCCTACACCAGCGTGAGTACCAGTGCACCTTTCGCCCCACTCCCCGTCCATTATCAAGGCGCGAAACGTCGCCAAATGACCACTTCTAAATTATGGGGGTAATTTTGTGACATTAATTGATGATATAGAAATGTTCCCCAAAGGTACCTGGGTTACAAAGGTACCTAGGTTACAAACGTACCTGGATTACAAAGGTACCTGGGTTACAAATGTACCTGTGTTACATATGTACCTGTGTTACAAAGGTACATATGTAACACAAGTACCTGGGTTACAAAGGTACATATGTAACACAAGTACCTGGGTTACAAAGGTACCTGGATTACAAAGGTACCTGGATTACAAATGTACCTGGGTTACAAAAGTACCTGGGTTACAAATGTACCTGTGTTACAAAGTAACTTGTTTTACAAAGGTACCTGGGTTACAAAGGTACCTGGATTACAAATGTATCTGGGTACAAATGTACCTGTGTTATAAATGTACCTGTGTTGCAAATGTACCTTAGGTACAAAGGTACCTGGATTACAAAGGTACCTGGGTTACAAATGTGCCTGGGTTACAAAGGTACAAGCGTTGCCCGGGGGGGATGAAGAGGTGCAGCCTATATTTTAGGTAAAAGGACACAAGTGCAACTAATGTAAGATTTTATTGTGGCAACGTTTCGCTCTCCAGGAACTTCGTCGAGCCGATAAAGCTTGTCGGTAATTCTACCAACGTTAATACACAATCACATTAATGCCTGTAGGAACGGTACCTTGAACAACGCCCGCGTACAACACCGGAATACCGCCAACCACCTGGTGGAATTAAACGATGCCTAACTGATGCCTCCACGGCTACTACTACCACCCTTTGGGTATGACCTACTTCCACTGGGGCATCCCGCCTACCAGTGCTTATGCCCTCGTCTGCTACCCGTCCCTTTCCACCTGACGCCAGTATATAAGCGCCAGCCCTCTTGCCTCTGCTCCAGAATCTTCACACCAATTCCAAGGCTAAGGGACTGATTACCTCATTTTGTGTATATAGTTCTTATATTCCAATTATGTCCTTGAATTTATACTGATAAAGCCACTGGAGGGCGAAACGTCTACAATAAAGATACCCAGATGTTGCACATGTGTCTAATTTTCAACCTAATTTCCGTAGACGTAAATGCCTTGAATCATCACTAATCGCTATTTCATAACTGCTACTACTAACTACTAATACTACCACAGGTACTACTACTACCTACAACTATTAAGTTTTGTACTTATATAGCAATATATACCAAAGTATATATACCCTTATGTGTGCATGTATTTCTCCCACACCTCGCACCCTTATCATAGCGCTGCCCCCTCACTTGTACAAACTCTGACACTCCTTCGGGAGCCATTGCTGGGTCACCATATGGAGAAGACCTGGGCCAGGACCCGGGCCAGGATCCGGGCCAGAACCCGGGCCAGAACCCGGGCCAGGACCCGGGGCAGGACTCGTCCTGATCAACCTACCTGAACATAAATTTGTATTGGCTTGACAAACCTACTGGAGAGCGAAACGTTGCCACAGCGAAACGTCGCATTAACTGCACTTGTGTCCTTTTACCCTAACATTATTACAGCGTGTGTTTGTCCTCCTGCAGGCGGCGTCGAAGGTGCCATTGGAGGCACAGGTGCCACGGGCGTACGACCTCTCTGTGACGCGCGTCTCCGTGGCCTCCAGCACCTCCTCTTCCAGCACCTCATCCTCCAACAACACCTCCTCCAACACCACCTCCTCCTCCTCCTCCTCCAGCACTTCCTCCTCCAGCAACACCTCCTCCTCCAACAACACCTCCTCCAGCACCTCCCCCAGGGTGCTCACAGACCTCAAGCCCCTCCCTCCCTTCCCCCCTCCCTCTCCCCCCTCCCTGCCTCCACCACCCCAGGGGGAGCCTCCAGGGGCCCAGGGGCGCCGCCCAACGCTTCCAAAGTTTCAACACGGCCGGAGAACACAGGTACAGAAAGCGTTGTTCTTGCTCGTGAACCTTTGTTTATTTACAAGTGTGTGTGTGTGTGAACCTTTGTTGCCCTTGTTTACTTGCTTTTTCGTTTGTTTTCTAGTTATTGTTTGCATCACCCAGTATCACCCAGTATCACCCAGTATCACCCGGCACCACCCAGCATCACCCAGTATCACCCAGCATCACCCAGCACCACCTAGCACCACCCAGCATCACCCAGCATCACCCAGTTTCACCCGGCATCACCCAGCACCACCCAGCACCACCCAGCATCACCCAGCACCACCCAGCACCACCCAGCACCACCCAGCATCACCCAGCATCACCCAGCATCACCCAGCATCACCCAGCATCACCCAGCATCACCCAGCATCACCCAGCATCACCCAGCATCACCCAGCATCACCCAGCATCACCCAGCATCACCCAGCATCACCTAGAACTAACACATCTCACCATCTCTCATCCTCCAGGAACCTCCAGCATCACTACATCTCCTGGTCTGCCTAACACAGCCTGCCTAGCCCCTCCCAGTGCCAACCCAGCAGCACTCCCGCCAGGAAGCCACCCTGAGGACCCCGGTGGGGTGGCAGCAGGAGGCAAGAAGGGCGGAGGGGCGGGCGTGGGCGGTGGGGTCGGCAAGACGCAAAAGACCTTTACCTGTACAGAGTGTGGCAAAGTTTTTAACGCCCACTATAACCTGACAAGACACATGCCAGTACACACCGGGGCCAGACCCTTCGTCTGTAAGGTGAGTATCCTGCCCCTGAGGGATACCCCTGGGTAGTGGTATACCCGGAGGGTATTCCTGGAGGGTTTTCCTGGGTCAACGCCCCCGCAGCCCGGTACATGACCAGGCCTCAAGGATAAAAATCCCTGAGGCCTGGTCATGGGTATCCTTCCCATGCCTGGGATACCACCACAAATATCTCTATAAGGTATACCCTTCAAGAAATCCTAATCTTTTATCCCTCGAACGAGGGATTGCGAACTGTCCCACTTAGCTAATCCTACTTATCCAGAACTATATCTTAGCTAATCCTAATTATCCAGCATTATATCTTAGCTAATCCTAATTATTCAACATTATCTTCTATATTTTTTTATATCCTATCTATTATCTTATTTTTTTGCATATTGTCTGACTTTTTCCATTTTAATCACTGTAATCTAAAAGATATCTATAAATGTATAGTATTTATCTATATCTATATGTATCTATATCTACATATTAAACATTATTGGGATAGTGAAGATTCACAATGACTTAGTAAGGTCTCCTTCAGATTATGCTGCTCAGTTCTGGTCTCCATGTCACAGAGTGGACATAAATGACCTGGAAAACATGCAGGAAAGGAGGACAGTGTTGATCCCGGGGTGTCAACACTGCATAAGTGTTGACAGTAAACCTACCTGAATACTTGGCTTCACGTCGAGAAGTATAAATAACAGGAGTCCTGGGGTTATACTTCAACTCTATGTATCGTTTAGATTATGTGTCCTCTAGATTATGTTTCATTTAGATTATGCTAGTTCTGATTTCCGTGTCATGGAATGGACAAAGTTGATCCCATATATCAGAAATCTTACCTACGAGGACAGACTGAGGACACTGTATACATGTTCTTATGTTCTCTCTGGAAAGGCGTAGAATTAGGGAGATATGATTGAGATGTGTAAATTGAAGACCGGAATAAATAAAGTGGGTGTAAATAATGTGCTGAGAATCTCTAACCAAGACAGAACTCGCAGCAATGGATAACGTTGGAAAAATTTAGATTTGGAAAGGATGTAGGAAAGCACTGGTTTGGTAACAGAGCTGTGGATGAGGGAACAAGCTCCCGAGTAGTGTCATTGAAGCTAAAACCTTGTGCAGCTTTTAAAACGGGCTGGAGAAGTGCGTAATTGGGTGTGGGTAGGCATGAGATAAACCTGCCTAGCATAGGCCAGTAGGCCTTCTGAAGTTCGCCTCCTTTCGTATGTTCTTATGGCAGTGATTTGTGTATGGTGGTAGTGGTGGTGTTGGTAGGATCCAGGGGCGTCTACTGAAGGTGGTGTCATTACAGGTGTGTGGGAAGGGATTCCGACAAGCGTCTACACTATGTCGACACAAGATCATACACACCTCAGAGAAGCCTCACAAGTGTCAAACCTGCGGCAAGGCCTTCAACAGGTGAGTCTTAAACCTTGGCTCCCACACTGAGAGACCGGGGTTCGATCCCCGGCACGAGTGAAAATCTTGAGAATGCTTCCTTATACCTGCTGCACCTGTTCACCTAGCAGTAAGTAGGTAACTGGACACAGATGCAACTAACGGCTTTGTCAACCCGTCAAGGCTCAAAGCCGTGTCGCGAAACGTTGCCGCAATAAAATGTCATATTAGATTTACCTGTGTCCATTTACCTAACATCCTGTCAGTAATTCTATCGTTATTACCACCAGTAGGTAGGTACCTGGGTGTTAGCAGACTGACGTGGGAAGCATCCTGGGGGAGAGGATTAAAGGCAACCCCCCCCTCGTCAATGGCAGCAAGCCAGTCTTGATGACATAGCTTTAATGGGCTACTAACCCATCGGGTTAATAATCAAAACAAAATCATATTTAATTTATTATTCAAAAAATCTATTAAATCAACATTGTCATAGTCTTTGCTCAAAGTATTATGTATTTTTTTCCTAGGATTGCCTCCGGCTATATATAAAAAGGTCTTTAATTAATTAAAGAATCTAGTAAAAGAAGATTTTCAAAGCTTTCTCCCACTGAGTTATTATTTATTTTTATAGTATTGCCTCCGACTATTAAAAATGTCTTTAAATAATTAAAGAATCTATTGAATAAATGTTTCCCTAGTTCTTTGATTCATTATGTATTTTTTTCCCAGTGTTGCCTCCGACTGAGTAGAGAGTCTTGTAGTGTGTAGAGAAAATTGAGTCTTGTAGCGTGTAAAGAAAGTTAAACGTTTTGTAGAGTGCAGATAAAATGAGTTTTGTAATGTAGAGAAAGTTGAATCCTGTAGCGTGTAGAAAAAAATTGAGTTTTGTAGAGTGCTGAGTACTTAATGAAGATATTGTATGACAGGTCGTCAACACTGAACACTCATGTGAGGATCCACAACGGCTACAAGCCTTATGTGTGTGAGTTCTGTGGCAAGGGCTTCCATCAGAAGGGCAACTATAAGAACCACAAGCTGACCCACTCTGGGGAGAAGGCCTACAAGTGCCACGTGTGCAACAAGGCCTTTCACCAAGTGTACAACCTCACCTTCCACATGCACACTCACAATGACAAGAAGCCCTTTCAGTGCTCCATCTGCGGCAAGGGCTTCTGCCGCAACTTCGACCTGAAGAAGCACATGAGAAAGCTCCACGATAACACTCCCTACACATCCACGTCTCCGTCAGTGTCTCCTGTAGCAGAGGGTAGCATGAGATCCAGCCCCTCCACTCCGCTGACCAGACAGTTCTCAGTGCTGCCGTCCCTGATGGGTGGCGCCACCTCCCTCCCCACCAGCATGGCCTCCCTCACCTCACTATCCCACCCTCCTGCCACCATGCCGCCGCCTATCCCCGCCCACTTCATGAACCCATTTCTCATCGGTCCGCCTGCGCTGCCAGGGTCCTCTGGCGCGCCCTATTTCCACAAGATTCCGTCCTTGTTGGGCTGATGGCTACTGCTGGCTCACCTCACCGCCACCTCCGCCTCCTGACCCCTCACAACACGTCCAACTGTCGTGTTCTTCCTTAACCACAAGCCAAAGAATCCTTCGTCTGCACCATAACACAGCTTCCACTACCCTATGGTGACCTGTGGTGTTGCCTGACCTAACCCCTTCCCCTCACGCTGACCCGGTGTCACACGTTGTCTAGTCCTTCTTAATGTCTCAGTCAGGAAGCCAGTAACGTCATCCCAGAAGACCTTACCTATCACTTTTCCAGCCATTCCCTATACCTATCTCCCACGAGGCAGCAAGGAGAAGTATTATCCAGATTGAGGTGATCCAATCCCATTCATTACCGAAACAAGGATCAGAATCATCCATTAGCATCCTACTATCCTCAAGGGCCGTGCCCTGGCCCACTTGGGCTAGCGACTATCTTCATCTAGTCTGCCATTTGTTACTACTGCTCTACGCTGTGTAAGAAGACACAGTCCAAGACCAGTGAGCACAGAAGAGGCGCCGACCATCACCCAACAGACCTTGAGGCAAGTTAGACCAAAGAGAGAGGGCCCCTACAGCAAGTAATGTCAAGTCCGTCTGCCTCAGCAGCAGCAACAAGTACATGGGAGTACATGATCAAAAATCAGACAGCAGAGTTCGTGGAAGTCCACACAGAAACTCTACTGGAAAGACCTATCTACAGTACCTCTGTCTAAACTGAGAACTATCATGTATTATCAAGGTGTGTGAGTCAAGGACATACAAGCAGACGGCTCTCTCAGTAGCAATCTTCGGTGTTGTCATCTGACGGCTCTTTGAAGGCGCTACCAAGACGCCCTCTTCAGAGTACACCAGGCTGAGAGGCAGACTGCAAACGCAACCAATAAACAATGTCTTAACCTTTTAAGACGTTGAGAAGGACGGGTCCCTAACTACTCCCGGTGATTTTAGTGTGACGACTAAGCCAGGGAGTGTATTGTAGTCCAGGTAGGGAGCACATGTCACCCCTCACTATTCTCTCTTCGTCTGACACCCTGGCTAAGGGGTAATCTCCCTCACTGGCGCCTCATCCCACCTCCCTGGAGTTTGATCTCCCCCTCACTGAGGGTCAGATCTGTGCCACTCTGAGTTTTTTTCCTTCCTGGATCTCTCACTCTCGTCTGATCTCGTTTCAACATTAACCTCCCAGTGATCTCCCTAATCTGCCACGCAGGAGTCTCCCTCACTGGACCCTGAAATACCAGGGGGAAAACCATGAATAAGACACATGAACAACACTCACGTATCTTTATCGCCTAGACGTTTCGCCCTCACAACAGGCATATGTGTCTTGAAAAATGAGACACGTGTGAAGCATTTGGGAATCTTTATTAAGAAAACGTTTCGCCAGCTAGTGGTTTCTTCAGTCCAATACAGAGGAAAAATGGTGAAACATGAGAAGGAGAATAAGGTAATCAGTTCGTCAGCCTACAGAAGAGTTCAGCTCTATGGAGCTGGACTCTTCTCCGGACTGAGGGACTGACCACCTCAAATACTATTTTTCCAAGGTTGAGGGACTGATTACATCATCTTCATTTCACTACTACACCTGCTGCCTCAGTATTTGACTGAAGAAGCCCACTGTGTAGGCGAAACGTTTCAACAATAAGATACCAAACTGTTGCACATGTGTCTTAATAATCAACATGACGGTATTTTATACCATTCTTTAACATAGTCTTCAGGGGGTCCTGCTTGTCAGGGGGTCCTGCTTGTCAGGGGGTCCTGCTTGTCAGGGGGTCCTGCTTGTCAGGGGGTCCTGCTTGTCAGGGGGTCCTGCTTGTCAGGGGGTCCTGCTTGTCAGGGGGTCCTGCTTGTCAGGGGGTCCTGCTTGTCAGGGGGTCCTGCTTGTCAGGGGGTCCTGCTTGTCAGGGGGTCCTGCTTGTCAGGGGGTCCTGCTTGTCAGGGGGTCCTGCTTGTCAGGGGGTCCTGCTTGTCAGGGGGTCCTGCTTGTCAGGGGGTCCTGCTTGTCAGGGGGTCCTGCTTGTCAGGGGGTCCTGCTTGTCAGGGGGTCCTGCTTGTCAGGGGGTCCTGCTTGTCAGGGGGTCCTGCTTGTCAGAGGGTCCTACTCATCAGAGGGTCCTACTCATCAGAGGGTCCTACTCATCAGAGGGTCCTGCTTGTCAGAGGGTCCTACTCATCAGAGGGTCCTACTCATCAGAGGGTCCTACTCCTCAGAGGGTCCTACTCATCAGAGGGTCCTACTCATCAGAGGGTCCTACTCACCAGAGGGTCCTCTCACTCATCAGAGGTCCTACTCACCAGAGGGTCCTACTCATCAGAGGGTCCTACTCATCAGAGGGTCCTACTCATCAGAGGGTCCTACTCATCAGAGGGTCCTACTCATCAGAGGGTCCTACTCATCAGAGGGTCCTACTCATCAGAGGGTCCTACTCATCAGAGGGTCCTACTCATCAGAGGGTCCTACTCATCAGAGGGTCTTACTCATCAGAGGGTCCTACTCATCAGAGGGTCCTACTCATCAGAGGGTCCTACTCATCAGAGGGTCCTACTCATCAGAGGTCCTACTCATCAGAGGGTCCTACTCATCAGAGGTCCTACTCATCAGAGGGTCCTACTCATCAGAGGGTCCTACTCACCAGAGGGTCCTACTCATCAGAGGGTCCTACTCATCAGAGGGTCCTACTCATCAGAGGGTCCTACTCATCAGAGGGTCCTACTCATCAGAGGGTCCTACTCACCAGAGGGTCCTACTCATCAGAGGGTCCTACTCATCAGAGGGTCCTACTCATCAGAAGGTCCTACTCATCAGAGGGTCCTACTCATCAGAGGTCCTACTCATCAGAGGTCCTACTCATCAGAGGGTCCTACTCATCAGAGGTCCTACTCATCAGAGGGTCCTACTCATCAGAGGGTCCTACTCATCAGAGGCCACTCTAGAGGTCCTACTCATCAGAGGGTCCTACTATCTCCTACTATCAGAGGGTCCTACTCATCAGAGGTCCTACTCTCAGAGGTCTCATAGAGTTATCATCATCTGCGGCTTGTTCATGACTTGGCTGTTAGCTTATTCTTAAGTGTCAAATGATAGGTTGTTACATTATCGTTGTTGGCGTTCGTAATGCCATTTTTACCCATAGAAATGTCTAGTCACTGGTACGTTCTACCATGTAATGTATATATTGTGTATATGACCTGTGTGTATATGTTGTGTATATGATGTATATAGTGGTGAGAATTGCCTAGGTGGACCACCCAGACTTATGTGTTGTTGTTGTTGTTTGTTGACCTTTATCCTCCGAATGTGACGTCATCAACATGGCCGCCATATTGTTGTTTTCGTATTCGGATGTGACGTCATCAACATGGCTGCCATATTGTTTTTGTATCCGGATGTGACGTCATCAACATGGCCACCATATTGTTGTTTGTGTATCCGGATGTGACATCATCAACATGACCGCCATATTGTTATTGTATGCGGATGTGACGTCACCAACATGGCCGCCATATTGTTTTTGTATCTGAATGTGACGTCATCAACATGATCACCATATTGTTGTTTTTGTATCCGGATGTGACGTCATCAACATGGCAGCCATGGCAGACTTGTTAAACTTGTTATTGAGATTATTTAACAAGTTTTATGGTGATGGTCAGCTTTCAGAGTCAATCAGCTGTCGCACAGACAAAGAAGGTGGCACGGCTCACCTGATCGCTCTAATAGCTCATGTCACACCTGGGGTAGCATCATTATCAACACTTTTGAGTCAGTCACGTCACTCTAGTCATGACAGTTTTAACGTCACCTTAAAGCTGGACCTATCACAGAGTGTATTATCTACGACGTCACAGAGATAAACGGGTTTTAAAATACATATAAAATATAGAATAAAAGTCAGAAGTACTGCTGGGAGCGAAGGTATGACCGCCAATATAGGGCTGGATACGGTGTCAGCCGCGAGTGGCCCTATAACCTACACCAAAACATTAGTCCTACTCGCTGCTGCCAGTTGCGTTAAACCATGTCAAAATTATATAAACCGGTTATTTAGGTGTTCCTAAACCATGATGTTAGGCCCAGTGGTGACATCATTGATGTACATAGCTGTGCTGAAGCGCAGTGCAGGGTAGAAATGGCGCAGATATGTGCGTCATCTGTTGAGAGGAATAAAGATTGAACTTGGGCAGTATTTGCCCAGGGACAGTCTGTACAATAAAGTAATTATTATTACAGTGAGAGCTCTTGTTTTATTGACCTGTGCTCCCACACCCGCCTCGGGATTACACAGGATTGTGTCAGGGGTGAGTCTTTTAAGCTCTCGTTGCAACTGGGACAAAAGATCCGTCAACTTAGTGGTCATACTGAAGCAAGCACGTGTGTACACACACTCACACACACACACACACACACACATACACACACACACACAGGAGCTGTGATTCGACCCCTGCAACCACATATAGGTAAGTACACACACACAAATACAGACACACAGAGAAGCTGTGACTCGACACCTGCAACCTCAAATAAGTGAGTACACACAATAAAGTAGACATGAGCCATATAAATTCATTAGCCATGTGCATGACTAGCAAACAGTCAAACAGACGTCAGAATAATATTCTCATTATGTTACACCGATCCTCGAGTACCTGGTACCAATGTGGAACCCACACCTGCTTAAGCAGGCGCAAAAACTGTAGGTCCAAAGGTCTGCAACCAGACAAGTCTCAGAAATAATTAGAATGTAAAATATGAAGAGTTGGAAGGAACTTGATAATTTGTGTGGAGAGGCCTAGGGAGAGGCCTAGTGAGAGGCCTAAGGCAAGGGGGTCTAGAGAGAGGCCTAGGGAGAGAGACCTAGGGAGAGACCTAGAGAGAGGCGCTTAGGGAGACAGCCCTAGGGAGAGGCCTAGGAAAGACATGAATGAGATTCTCAAAAAAAAAACCTCACACATAGGAGAGACACCTTTCGACGATGTTTCAGTCCGTCCTGGATCCATTGTCAAGTCACGACTAAGGTGAGAAAAGTAAATAAGGCCAGAAGACAATACTATAAGTCCCTCTCACGAGTGAGGGCTTTTGGTCAGTTGTTCCAGCCAAGGTATTGTGTATTTTCAATCAGCTTGAAAATTATGTACCAAATATACCAGAGAAATTGAGGTAACGGCTATTATTATTATCATGTTGGAGCGCTAAACCCGTAGGGATTATACAGCGCCTGAGGGGGAGAGGGTGGAAGGCATTTAGGCTCAATTCAGGTAATTGGAGCACAGATACAATTCCTTAGATCAAGAGCCCCTCACCAGCGTCAAGGAACCTCCCTTGAGGGGCAAGATAAAGAGCAATTAAGTTAAGAGGACCAAGGCTATGCAAGACACCTTTAAGCTGAAGAAACTAATGAACGATAAGTATGTTAGGAAGTGTTTTTTTAATGTCAGAGTGGAAGAAAAAGAGAAGAATTTAATACATAGTTTTAAGATCATTTATGACAAGATCCAAGAGAATGGACATTAGTAATGTTTGTCAAAGGGATTTTATTAAGAGAGTGGGCCAGGAGCGGTGAATCGACCCCCTTCCCCCCGGCACACACACACAGAGAGAGAGGGGGAAATATAATTTAGATAAACCGACTTCCATACTGGGGAAAATAAACTAACCCTTGTCTACAACCATCTTTTTTCTCCTCCTCCTCTTCCTTATATCAGCACCTCAGAGAGGTCCCCACACCATATATCAGCACCTCAGAGAGGTCCCCACACCATATATCAGCACCTCAGAGAGGTCCCCACACCATATATAAGCACCTCAGAGAGGTCCCCACACCATATATCAGCACCTCAGAGAGGTCCCCACACCATATATAAGCACCTCAGAGAGGTCCCCACACCATATATCAGCACCTCAGAGAGGTCCCCACCTATCACAACTTATCTTCCTTATATCAGCACCTCAGAAAGGTCCCCACACCATCACAACTTCTCTTCCTTATATCAGCACCTCAGAGAGATCCCCACCCATCACAACTTCTCTTCCTTATATCAGCACCTCAGAGAGGTCCCCACACATCACAACTCGTCCTAGTACCCACAAAATCTGTTTCGTTTCTCCCAGACATGAACACAGACTGAAGGACTCTCAACCTTCTCACTTAATTCTCATAAGGCTGCCATTTTCTGCTCTCCAATTTCACAGTTTATCTGGGTGTGAGGGTCGTAGATCAGGCAGGTGTGTACACCTGGGGGGCGACTTCAAAAGTGTAGTTGCAGCAGCAGCGCCAGGTGTGAGAGTGTACATGATGGGAGAGGTATTAGCGGAGGTATTAGCGGAGGTATTACCAGAGTTTGTGATATGGCGGAGCACGGCAACACCGTAATCCATTCTTTTTTTAATCCGCAACACCGACCGGAGTGTGAACCCGAATACTACGAATCCCGGACCCCAACCCGACCCCAACTCGACCCAACTCGACCACCTCCCCTCCTTCTCCTATCCTCCAACCCCCTTAAGTGCAACCTAGAGGGTGACTGACAACCTGAAGGTGGAAAGGGTAGGAAGAGAGGGTCGAGGCAGCGGGAATGGAGAGTATTGATCGAGAAAGCAGAACCGAAGCCGGTGTCACGGGAAGGTGGAACGAACACCAGATCTGTGGAACCCCGGACATAAAGATTAAGGCATATTAAAACCTTTCGTCTATTGATTCCAGAGCGCATTAGGCTCCATCAGGAATAAATCCTTGGTCCCGGGGTGTTTATGCTATAGCAGGGGAATGTGCTAGGGAAGGGAGGTGGGGAGGAGAGGCTGTGGGCACTGCTGGGGGAGGTGGGGAGGAGAGGATGTGGGCACTGCTGGGGCAAGTTAGGAAAGTTCAGTTGTGGCACTTCTGGGGAGGGGGAAGATAGGCTGTGGGCACTGCTGGGAAGGGTAAAAATAAGCTGTGGGCACTGCTCGGGGAGGGGGAAGATAGGCTGTGGGCTCTGCTAGAGGAGTGGAGGGGAGACAAGCTGGGACATTACTGGGGAGTGGAGGGGGAGACAAGCTGGGGCACTACTAGGGGAGGGGAGGGGAAGACAGGCTGTGGCACTACTGGGAAGGGGAAGACAGGCTAGGGCACTACTGGGGAGTGGAGACAGGTTGTGGCACTACTGGGGGAAGGGATGGAAGATAGGCTGGGGCACTACTAGGGGAGGGGAAGGGGGGAGACAGGCTGTGCCACTAATGCTGGAGGGGAGGAAGACACAAGCAGGGGCACTAATGGGGAGGAGGGGGAGACAAGCTGGGGCACTACTGGAGGATGGGAAGACACCCTAAGGTACTGCTGGGGAGAGAGAGAGAGACGCCCTGGGAGTACTGCTGGGAGAGAGACACCCTGGGGTACTGCTGGACGAGGGTAAGACAATCTGGGGTACTCCTGGAGGAGGGTAAGACACCTGGGGTACTCTTCGAGGAGGGGTAAGACACCCTGGGGTACTCCTGGAGGAGGGTAATACACCCTGGGGTACTCCTGGAGGAAGGTAAGACATCCTGGGGTACTCCTAGGGGAGGATAAGACACCCTGGAGTACTCCTGGGGGAGGGTAAGACACCCTGGAGTACTCCTGGGGGAGGGTAAGACACCCTAGGGTACTCCTGGGTGAGGGTAAGACACCCTGGGGTACTCCTGGGGGAGGGTAAGACACCATGGGGTACTCCTGGGGGAGAATAAGACACCCTGGGGTGTTTCATCAAGGAATATCCTGGGGAATTTAATGACCCGCGTTACAACAGGAGCTTCTCAACACAACGGTAATGTTTGCCTGTTTAGCTCACTGTTGACACAGCTGTCAAGTTGCCGGCAATTATTAAGTGAGCTTTTTCCAGCTCTCACCTGCGAGGTGTGTCAACACCAGTGGTGGTTACTGTCAACACCAGTGGTGGTGGTTACTGTCAACACCAGTGGTGGTTACTGTCAACACCAGTGGTGGTGGTTACTGTCAACACCAATGGTGGTTACTGTCAACACCAGTGGTGGTTACTATCAACACCAGTGGTGGTGGTTACTGTCAACACCAGTGGTGGTGGTTACTGTTAACACCAGTGGTGGTGGTTACTGTCAACACCAGTGGTGGTGGTTACTGTCAACACCAGTGGTGGTGGCTACTGTCAACACCAGTGGTGGTTACTGTCAACACCAGTGGTGGTGGTTACTGTCAACACCAGTGGTGGTTACTGTCAACACCTGTGGTGGTGGTTACTGTCAACACCAGTGGTGGTTACTGTCAACACCAGTGGTGGTTACTGTCAACACCAGTGGTGGTGGTTACTGTCAACACCAATGGTGGTTACTGTCAACACCAGTGGTGGTTACTATCAACACCAGTGGTGGTGGTTACTGTCAACACCAGTGGTGGTGGTTACTGTCAACACCAGTGGTGGTTACTGTCAACACCAGTGGTGGTTACTGTCAACACCAGTGGTGGTGGTTACTGTCAACACCAGTGGTGGTTACTGTCAACACCAGTGGTGGTTACTGTCAACACCAGTGGTGGTTACTGTCAACACCAGTGGTGGTTACTGTCAACACCAGTGGTGGTTACTGTCAACACCAGTGGTGGTTACTGTCAACACCAGTTGGTGGTTACTGTCAACACCAGTGGTGGTTACTGTCAACACCAGTGGTGGTTACTGTCAACACCAGTGGTGGTGGTTACTGTCAACACCAATGGTGGTGGTTACTGTCAACACCAGTGGTGGTGGTTACTGTCAACACCAGTGGTGGTGGTTACTGTCAACACCAGTGGTGGTTACTGTCAACACCAGTGGTGGTTACTGTCAACACCATTTGGTGGTTACTGTCAACACCAGTGGTGGTGGTTACTGTCAAACCAGTGGTGGTGGTTACTGTCAACACCAGTGGTGGTGGCTACTGTCAACACCAGTGGTGGTGGTTACTGTCAAAACCAGTGGTGGTTACTGTCAACACCAGCGGTGGTGGTTACTGTCAACACCAGTGGTGGTGGTTACTGTCAACACCAGTGGTGGTGGTTACTGTCAACACCAGTGGTGGTGGCTACTGTCAACACCAGTGGTGGTTACTGTCAACACCAGTGGTGGTGGTTACTGTCAACACCAGTGGTGGTTACTGTCAACACCAGTGGTGGTGGTTACTGTCAACACCAGTGGTGGTTACTGTCAACACCAGTGGTGGTTACTGTCAACACCAGTGGTGGTGGTTACTGTCAACACCAATGGTGGTTACTGTCAACACCAGTGGTGGTTACTTCAACACCAGGTGGTGGTTACTGTCAACACCAGTGGTGGTGGTTACTGTCAACACCAGTGGTGGTTACTGTCAACACCAGTGGTGGTTACTGTCAACACCAGTGGTGGTGGTTACTGTCAACACCAGTGGTGGTGGTTACTGTCAACACCAGTGGTGGTTACTGTCAACACCAGTGGTGGTTACTGTCAACACCAGTGGTGGTGGTTACTGTCAACACCAGTGGTGGTTACTGTCAACACCAGTGGTGGTTACTGTCAACACCAGTGGTGGTGGTTACTGTCAACACCAGTGGTGGTTACTGTCAACACCAGTGGTGGTTACTGTCAACACCAGTGGTGGTGGTTACTGTCAACACCAGTGGTGGTTACTGTCAACACCAGTGGTGGTGGTTACTGTCAACACCAGTGGTGGTTACTGTCAACACCATTGGTGGTTACTGTCAACACCAGTGGTGGTTACTGTCAACACCAGTGGTGGTTACTGTCAACACCAGTGGTGGTGGTTACTGTCAACACCAATGGTGGTGGTTACTGTCAACACCAGTGGTGGTGGTTACTGTCAACACCAGTGGTGGTGGTTAGTGTCAACACCAGTGGTGGTGGCTACTGTCAACACCAGTGGTGGTGGTTACTGTCAACACCAGTGGTGGTGGTTACTGTCAACACCAGTGGTGGTGGTTAGTGTCAACACCAGTGGTGGTGGCTACTGTCAAACCAGTGGTGGTGGTTACTGTCAACACCAGTGGTGGTGGCTACTGTCAACACCAGTGGTGGTGGTTACTGTCAAAACCAGTGGTGGTTACTGTCAACACCAGCGGTGGTGGTTACTGTCAACACCAGTGGTGGTGGTTACTGTCAACACCAGTGGTGGTGGTTAGTGTCAACACCAGTGGTGGTGGCTACTGTCAACACCAGTGGTGGTGGTTACTGTCAACACCAGTGGTGGTGGTTAGTGTCAACACCAGTGGTGGTGGTTACTGTCAACACCAGTGGTGGTTATTGTCAACACCAGTGGTGGTTAGTGTCAATACCAGTGGTGGTGGTTACTGTCAACACCAGTGGTGGTGGTTACTGTCAACACCACTGGTGGTGGTTACTGTCAACACCAGTGGTGGTTACTGTCAACACCAGTGGTGGTTACTGTCAACACCAGTGGTGGTTACTGTCAACACCAGTGGTGGTGGTTACTGTCAACACCAATGGTGGTGGTTACTGTCAACACCAGTGGTGGTGGTTACTGTCAACACCAATGGTGGTGGTTACTGTCAACAAAAGTGGTGGTGGTTACTGTCAACACCAGTGGTGGTTGCTGTCAACACCAGTGGTGGTTACTGTCAACACCAGTGGTGGTTACTGTCAACACCAGTGGTGGTTACTGTCAACACCAGTGGTGGTTAGCGTCAACACCAGTGGTGGTTAGCGTCAACACCAGTGGTGGTTACTGTCAACACCAGTGGTGGTTTCTGTCAACACCAGTGGTGGTGGTTACTGTCAACACCAATGGTGGTGGTTACTGTGAACACCAATGGTGGTGGTTACTGTCAACACCAGCGGTGGTGGTTACTGTCAACACCAGTGGTGGTTACTGTCAACACCAATGGTGGTTACTGTCAACACCAATGGTGGTTACTGTCAACACCAATGGTGGTGGTTACTGTCAACACCA
>WNWK01002554.1:72500-82500 GCA_009830355.1 Cherax destructor | reverse complement strand
TTGTTACCTAGTAGTAAGTAGGTACCTGGGTGTTAGGAGCTTGTTGTGGGTGGCAGTGAAAGCAGTCCACACTTGAGTTATCCTGGGCTATCTTGGGTTATCCAGAGTTATCTTGGTTTATTTTGAGTTATCCTGGGTTATCCAGTTTATCTTAGTTTATCCTAGGTTAAACAATATGAGAATGACATAGAATCGAAAGCCAACTCTGTGTCAAAGCTGTTGTACAGCCACATCAGGAAGAAAACAACAGTCAAGGACCAGGTAATCAGGCTGAGGAAGGAAGGAAGGAAGGAGGGGAGCTCACAAGAAACGACCAAGAGGTATGTGAAGAGCTTAACATCAGATTTAAGGAAATATTTTCAGTGGAGATAGAAAGGACTCCAGCAAACTGGAGTGGTGGGGTACACCAGCAAGTGCTGGACACACTACACACAACCGAGGAGGAGGTGAACAGGCTGCTAAGTGAACTAGATACCTCAAAGGTGGTGGGACCGGACATCTCTCCGTGGGTCCTGAGAGAGGGAGCAGAGGCACTGTGTGTGCCACTAACAACAATCTTCAACACATCTATCGAAACAGGGCGACTACCTGAGGTGTGGAAGACAGCAAATGTAATCCCAATATTTAAGAAAGGAGACAGACAGTTAGCACTAAACTACAGACCAGTGTCACTGATATGAATAGTATGCAAAGTCATGGAGAAGATTATCAGGAAATGACTGGTGGAACAAATGAAAAGGAATGAGCTTATATACGATAACCAGCACGGTTTTAGAGTGGATAAATCCTGTGTCACAAATCTACTGGAATTTTACGACAAAGTAACAGAAGTAAGACAAGAGAGAGAGCGGGGGGATGATGGGTAAACTGCATCTTCTTGGACTGTAAGAAGGCTTTCGACACACTACCACACAAGATATTAGTGCACAAGCCAGAGGAGCAAGGAGGAATAACAGGAAAGGCATTGCAATGGATCAGAGAATACCTGACAGGGAGGAAACAAGCGAGTGATGGTACGTGGCGAGGTGTCAGAGTGGGCACCTGTGACGAGCGGGGTTCCACAGGGGTCAGTCCTAGGACCGCTGCTGTTTCTGGTGTATGTAAATGACATGAGGGAAAGGATAGACTCAGAAGTGTCCCTGTTTGTAGACGACGTGAAGCTAATGCGGAGAATTCAAGTGGATGAGGATCAGGCAGGACTACAAAGGGATCTGGACAGGCTGCAAGCCTGGTCCAACAATTGGCTACAAAAGTTTAACTCCACCAAGTGGGAAGTCATGAAGATTGGGGAAGGTCAAGGAAGACCAAAGACAGAGTACAGGCTAGGGGGGCCAAAGACTGCAAACCTTATTCAAGGAAAAGGATCTTGGGGTAAGTATAATACCGAGCACATCTCTTGAGGCGCACATCGACCAGATAACTGCTGCAGCATATGGGCGCCTAGTAAACCTGAGAATAGAGTTTCGACACCTCAGTAAGGAATCATTCAAGACTCTGTACACCGTGTACGTCAGGACCATACTGGAGTATACAGCACCAGTATGGAACCCACGCCTAGCCAAGCACGTCAAGAAATTAAAGAAAAGGCAAAGGTTTTGCAACAAGACTAGTCTCGGAGCTAAGGGGCATGTAATGCGAGTTGAGGTTAAAGGAAATCGACCTGACGACACTGGAGGACAGGAGGGAAAGGGAGGACATGATAACGACATACAAAATACTGAGAGGAGTTGACAATGTGGATTGGAACAGAATGTTCCAGAGATGGGACACAGCAACAAGGGGTCACAACTGAAAGTTGAAGACTCAGATGAGTCACAGGGATATTAGGAAGTACTTCTTCAGTCATAGTTATCAGGAAGTGGAACAATCTGCAGAGTGATGTAGTGGAGGCAGGATCCATGCATAGCTTTAAGAAGAGGTATGATATAGCTCATGGAGCAGGGATAGAGTGGACCTAGTAGCGACCAGCGAAGAGGCGGGGCCAGGAGCTGTGAATCGACCCCTGCAACCACAAATAGGTAAGAACACTTCTCTGTAAATACACAGAGATATATATCTCTGTGTATATACACAGATAGATATATCTCTGTGTATATACCATAGATCAACCATATATCTCCTCTCTATAGACAGATTACGCAGTTGCCACCTTGCCCACCTACCATACATCTCCCCATTTCCCTCCCCATAACCCCATCACTCAACCAACCCTCCCAAAACAGAACGTCACACCAATATAGCAACAATGACACACAAACACAGATAGGATAAAGACAAATATATAAAAAAATTAAAATGGCTGGAGTGGAAATTATCGTACCTCACGCGGTAGCACCTCCTGCCGTCGGCTTGTTTACAGATTGTCGTCGCGAGTGTAGCATTCAACCGTTTCCCGGGAAATTTTTTTTTAGGGGCGGCGAAGGGAAAAAGGGGGCGGGGAAGGGGAAGGGGGCGGGAGGGAGGGGTCAGGAGACAGGGAAAGGGGGAGTTTTAAACGAGTTTAAAAGCGTTTCCTCTTTTTTTCGCGTTTTATTTACAAATTTAAATAGGTATTTTGATTCGATGGCCTCTAGTCAATCACCTGTGTTATTATTAATATTATTATTATTATTATTATTATTATTATTATTATTATTATTAGTATTATTAGTATTATTATTATTATTATGATCATCATCATCATTAGTGTTATTATTAGTCCTATTACTATTATTAGTGTTGTTATTATTATTAATATTATTATTATTAGCAGTAATAGTAGTAGTACTGCTATTATTATTATTATTGCTGATATTATTATTAGTACTATTATTATTATTATTATTATTATTATTATTATTATTATCACTTGATGATATAAGTATTCCTCCCTGGTCAATATTAGTCTATATATATACATAGTTCATCCCCTGAAGGATTATTAATCCCCTGAAGGATTAAGTAGAGGAGTTTGGAGCAGAGGTGAGGTGACAGCCATTGAGGGAGAGTGAGGGAGAGAGGGAGAGTGAGGGGAGAGGGGAGAGGGGGAGAGAGGGGAGAGGGATTACCACATGACTGATGGTGTGTTCATTCTGTGTTAAGCGCTGTGTCACACGCATTTGCCCCGCCCCTCCACTTGTGAGAGAGAAAGAGAGAGAGAGAGAGAGAGAGAGAGAGAGAGAGAGAGAGAGAGAGACAGACAGACAGACAGACAGAGACAGAGAGACAGGCAGACAAATTGAGACAGGGAGAGACACACACACAGATAGCGAGAGGGACAGAGAGAGAGACAAAGGCAGAAAGAGAAATACGAGAGGAGAGAGAGAGAGAGAGAGAGAGAGAGAAGAGAGAGAGAGAGAGAGAGAGAGAGAGAGAGAGAAGAGAAGCTACAAACAAAACAGTGTTAAAGGTAGTGGGAATAAAAACGTGAATAGAGTAAGGGGTGATAAATAGGATGGGAGAGAAGAAATAGGGGAGAAGAGGTGACAAAAGAGAGAGCGGTAGGAGAGAGGGAAGGGGAGGGAAGGGAGAGGGGAGATAAAAAATAGTTTATAATTGTGGGGAGGGGGGAGGAGAGTGAAATGGGGAGATGAAAGATTGATGGGGAGAGGAAAGAGACATGGGGAGAGGAAAGAGAGATGGGGAGGGGAAAGAGAGAGGAGAAATAAAGCTGAGTAGAAGTGGAAGAGGGGAGTGAAGGGGGAGAACAAGATTTAAAAGATGGACAATAATGGGGAGAGAGGGAATGAGGGAGGAGAGGGGAGAGAGGGAATGAGGGAGGGAGGGAGAGAGGGAATACATACTACCACTACTGCTTCTACAAATAATAATATTAATATTTTAAAATACTGGAAATTTTAGTTATATCTGAATTATCGAATAATTCCTCCCTCTTATAATCCCAGTATAGCGAAGTGACACAATAATCGCCCTTTCCCCATCCCTGATAATTTGTACTTCTGATCAGAATAATTCATTAAAAATGCAGAATAATCTGAGATCATTAACGTGATAATCCACGTCTCTAGCCTTAATCCCATGTTTATCCCCGATTATATGGAGCAAAGATAATTCTGAAGAGGCGACGGGATTATTATGGTTTGTGGTCTTGTTATTTAATAATTCTAACAATTTTGGGTATTTTATCCTCTCTCTCTCTCTCTCTCTCTCTCTCTCTCTCTCTCTCTCTCTCTCTCTCTCTCTCTCTCTCTCTCTCTCTCTCTCTCTCTGCCTCTCAGAGAAGAGGAGAGTAGTGATAGCATCTTTGAAGTAGATGGGCGTGTGTCTACAGCACTGCCATCGTAGATAGCATCGCTATGTTGTGTCGAGCCTGGCTTCACAAGAGAAGAGGGAGTTATCGACCCCTGGATGAGTCCAGAATGGAAGGATGTACCCCTGGATGAGTCCATAAGGGAAGGATGTACCCCTGGATGAGTCCAGAAGGGAAGGATGTACCCCTGGATGAGTCCATAAGGGAAGGATATACCCCTGGATGAGTCCAGAAGGGAAGGATGTACCCCTGGATGAGTCCAGAAGGGAAGGATGTACCCTTGGACGCGTCCAGAAGGGTATAATCTACCTCTGGATGAGTCCAGAAGGGGAGGGTCGACCTCTTGATGAGTCCAGAAGGGTGCCCTCTACTCTTAGATGTCCCAACCGACCCCCTCCTGACACGTCCAGGATGGAAGGATCGACCCCTGGACGCCCCCTGGACGCCCCCTCCTCCAAAACTACTTAACCGCGCTCACTAAGATTCGCAAAACGCGTCACCATTACAAAAAAAAAAAGTGGCGTGTTGCAGGGTACACTCTCAACACCTGTTCTACTTCCATTTTTTCTGAAATATTGTCCAAATATCTGGGTTTTATAAGCCATTCTGTTCCAAATGTCTGGTATTTATTGGTTGACGATCCATTTCTTTGCAATCATTATCGTGTCTTAATGGGCTAATTGGGTTTAAAATCTTTCTATATACGAGGGCCATTTAGACTGCATGGCACCACCACTCAAGAGTTGTGACTCGACCCCTGCAACCACATATAGGCGAGTACCTAATATATATATATATATATATATATATATATATATATATTAGGTATCACCCTCTCGGTGTGTATATTCTGAAAGGCATAACCATCTCAGTGTATATACTGAGATATACATACACTTCTCTGTGTATATACCCGGACTGGCGTGCTTCAAGGGGTCAGTTTAGTGCCCTTGTTGTTCACGTCTCAGTTAACTGGTGACGATGCAGAGTGCCAGACAACACGTCACAAGCTTGGTGACGCTGCCTGCAACAGCGGACGCAACAGAGATCGCAACAGAGATCGCAACACAAGTTCCAAAGTTTTTGAAAACTAACTTATGATTGGCACTGCAATATGTGGGCGAAATTAATAACCCTCAAGTTAGAAATTATTATTATTATTATTATTATTATTATTATTATTATTATTATTATTATTAATTAGGCATGAGGGGAACAGGATTAGGAGGAGATGCATCGAATCCACTGAAAACCAAAGCTTCGACACCAAAGAGCAGAACCAGAGTCACTTGCACTCATTCTCCCATGTTGCAAGTCCCTCACCTGACTGTACCCACTCATACACACTCCCATGTTGCAGGTCGCTTACCTGACTGGACCCACTCAGATTAACTGTAACAAATAATATATGAGAGTGCCGCACATCCCTGCCAGGTACTGCCACGACCTCGCTGACTCTCACAGGGCCAAAGTAGACTTATTATAATTAATACCTCGCGTAGCGCCGGAAAAAATGCATAAGTACGTGTGACATGGAGTTTGGTGGGAGAGAGAGAGAGGAGAGAGAGAGAGAGAGAGAGAGAGAGAGAGAGAGAGAGAGAGAGAGAGAGGAGAGAGGAAGAGATTTTGAACAACCACACCTCACGTTATCTCTGACTTACCACCTTTTATTCTCTCTCTCTCTCTCTCTCTCTCTCTCTCTCCAGAATGAAATACATTGCTTCTCAGAGCTTCTAATGTGTGAGGGCTTCCTAATATGTGAGAGCCCCTTAATGTGTGAGGGGCCCTTAATGTGTGAGGGGCCCCTTAATGTGTGAGGGGCCCCTTAATTTTGTTAGGGGTACCTAGGCAATTGCCCCTGTTGCTGTCCCTTAAGTTGGGCCCTGTAATCTCTCCTAACTTAACCTCTCCTAACTTAACCTCCCCTAACTTAACATTACCTAACTTAACCTCCCCTAACTTAACATTACCTAACTTAACCTCCCCTAACTTAACCTCCCCTAACTTAACCTCTCCTAACTTAACGTCTCCTAACTTAACCTCCCATAACTTAACATTACCTAACTTAATCTTACCTAACTGTCCCAACCTAACCTTCCCTGACTTTGCCTCCCCTAATTTAACTTCACCTAAGCTAGCCTAAACTAACTTAACCTAAGTTTAGATAAGGATAGGTTGTATAACTGTTACTATTATCACCACCACCCCTCCCTATCCCACCCCTCCCCTCCCTATCCCACCCCTCTCCTTCCTATCCCACCCCTCCCCTCCCTATTCCACCCCTCCCCTCCCTATTCCACCCCTATCCTCTCCCCTTTTTCCCCTTATCTCCCTTTTTCCTCGCCAACAAGGGGAGGAGGAGGGGAGAGAACATGTTGCTAACAATAATAGCCGGCTGGATCAGCAGTAAGGTCTACTGGGTTTCTCTCCCTCCCACCCCAACACCACAGATGGTCTCCACGCCCATGTTCACGCCCATGTCCACGCCCACGCACGCCCACGCCTATTGTTCTCCTCTGTCCGACTTGTAGCACATATTGGGGTATTGTGTGTGTGTGTGTGTGTGTGTGTGTGTGTGTGTGTGTGTGTGTGTGTGTGTGTGTGTGTGTGTGTGTGTGTGTGTGTGTACTCACCTAATTGTGTTTGCAGGGATCGAGACTCAGCTCCTGGCCCCGCCTCTTTGCTGTCCGCTACTGGGTCTCTGCTCTCCCTGATCCATGAGCTTTATCATACCTTGTCTTAAAACTATGTATGGTTCCCGCCTCCACTGTATCGTTCGCTAGACTATTCCACTTCGTGTGTGTGTGTGTGTGTGTGTGTGTATGCATGCGTGTGCTCATGTATGTTCGCGTATTTGTATTCACCTATTCTGGTTGCAAGGGTCAAGTCACAGCTCCTGTCACTGCCCCATAACTTGCCTCTAGTTGGAGTCACACCTACCCTCACGGGCCTTGTCGTACCTACTCTTTAAACTACGTAAGGAGTCTGCCTTTATTACTGCTCCTTCCAGGTCATTCCACTTCCCACCCACTCTGAGGCTGAAGAAATACTTCCTGACATCCCCGTGACTCATCCGTGTCTTTAACTCTAGGACTGGTATCCTTGCAGACCTCTGAACCTTTCTCTAGTTTCTTACCATGATTCATTAGGTGAGGGTTCCATGCTGGTGCTGTGTACTCGAGGATGGACCTGACTTATGTTGTGTAAAGTGGCAGAAATGACTGTTGAGATTACTGATGATTGCGCTTAGATTCACCAGGCGAGCACTGACTGCAGAGGTTATTCGGTGTATGTCAGCTTCTGGTGATATGCTCGGAACTATGCTCACCCCTAGGTCTTCCTCCTTAAGAGAAGTTTGCAGCCTCTCTCTCAGGTTCCGGTCTTCTCATCCCTTCTTCAATCTTCATAACTTTGTAATTGCTGAGGTTGAACTCAAGTAACTTCCTGCAGCTCCATCTTTGTAACCTTTCCCCGTTGTCCCTCACACTCTCCTTAGCAGACGGAGGATCAAGCCTCCACCACCTCCATCCACACTGGTTTAGCGCTTAACATGAATTATTAGTCAAAAAAATCGTCCGGTAAATCATTCGCACGAACCAGAAACAGCACCAGTCCTAATACCAACCCTTGTGGAACCCCACGTCTTACACTGTCCCAGTCTGACACCTCTCCCTGGACACTGTATCCGCCTCATCATGGGGTCTTTGATCCACCGGAGAACGTTCCCTGTTATTCCTCTTTATATCAAGTTTGTGTCCCGATCTCTGGTGAGGTGCACTATTACAAGGCGTCTTACCCGGAGGTGTGTTCCGGGGGTCACAGACCTCAACCATCACACAGATGGTCACAGACCTCAACCATCACACAGATGGTCACAGACCTCAACCATCACACAGATGGTCACAGACCTCAACCATCACACAGATGGTCACAGACCTCAACCATCACACAGATGGTCACAGACCAACCATCACAGATGGTCAGACTCAACCATCACACAGATGTCACAGACTCAACCATCCACAGATGGTCACAGACCTCAACCATCACACAGATGGTCACAGACCTCAACCATCACACAGTTGGTCACAGACCTCAACCATCACACAGATGGTCACAGACCTCATTTAACGTGACCACCATTACATAGCTGGCCACAGACTCAGGACTGTGACCCCCATTGGTCAAGATGACCATCCCTGTCACAGACTCCAGGTACATTGAGGGAAGGAAGCAGCGCGCATCTAGCAACCATCTCTTGGATACAGTAAATACACAAACTTCTTCTTCTTCCTTCTCTTCCTCTTATCTCACCTTATCCTCTTTAATAAAAAAAAATTTAAGCCCGTGTTTTATTATTGCTTTAAATGCGAAGATGAATAACCATGAATATTCACAAATAGTGAATATATATGGAGATTTATTATTATTATTATGAACAGGTGTGGGCAACACGGCGAAATAGAGGGCGCTGATTGGTCAGTTTTGGCGCCAATCTGCCATGATGCGGGCGCTTGCGCGCCAAAACAATAACGCAACGATTATCGCGGGAAAATAGGCTCCATAGGCTCTTATCTGACCCCCTTTTATCCTCTTAATGGTTCTTGATAGAAGGAAATGTAACTGGCCTTCTCTATTAGGGATTATATGTATGTGTGTAAATATATATGTCGTGCCGAATAGGTAAAACTTGCTATTTTGTCTTAAATAGCAACGCTCTTCTTGCCTAATAAGGCAAGCGAAAATTTGTGTATGTAATAATTTCGCAAAAATCATTCAGAACCTAACGAAAAAATATATTTCATTGTTTGTTTATTATTAATTTATTGTAAACTTATCTAAAATATATTTAGCTGGATTACGCTAAATTAAATTGCGCTTGTTATAATAAGGTTAGGTAAGTTTTCTAAGGTTCTTTTGGTATAAAATTATTAATTTTTACATTAACATAAATGAAAAAAACATATATCTTTAAACGTATAAGAGAAATTTTAAAAATTACTTAATTTTAAATAACTTCTTGCTAATTGACCAGTTTTACCTATTTAGCACATATATATATATATATATATATATATATATATATATATATATATATATATATACTAAGATGTGTAGAAGGGGGGTATATTGTGTAGTGACAATAGTGTGAGGGGGGGAACTCCCCATATGCCCCAAGCTCCCCCATCCCTAATATACACTTACCCACAATATATAAGCCAGGGGTCAGTGGCAGTGACCCTGGGTGGATACAGTGACCTGGGTGGTGACACAGTGACCTGGGTGGTGGTGACACAGTGACATGGGTGGTGACACAGTGACCTGGGTGGTGACACAGTGACCTGGGTGGTGGTGGACAGGGTCACCTGGCTGGTGGACACAGTGACCTGGGTGGTGACACAGTGACCTGGGTGGTGACACAGTGACCTGGGTGGTGGACACAGTGACCTGGGTGGTGAACACAGTGAACGCCAGGGTACCAGCGTCGATCTTCCCAAAATACGTAAAATACCACTACCCCTGCCGCCTGCCACCGCCGCCTGCCGCCGCCAGCGCCACCAGCGCCACCAGCGCCGCCAGCGCCTCGTAACTACCATTGTCAGCGCGGGGAAACGATGATGATATTTGAATAACAATGTGGACAGCGGACAATGGTTGTTGTAGCCTCATGACCCGCCATTATCACCCCCTCCCCCTCCCCCCACTCCCTCCCCCACTCCCCTCCTCCTATACACCTCTCTAAATGTGACG
>WNWK01002554.1:60000-67500 GCA_009830355.1 Cherax destructor | reverse complement strand
GTTCGAGTGTTGGAGGGATACTGTATGAGAGGGGCGAGTGTTGGAGGGATACTGTATGAGAGGGGCGAGTGTTGGAGGGATACTGTATGAGAGGGGCGAGTGTTGGAGGGATACTGTATAAGAGGATCATGCACCCTTGTCTCTGGCTGACAAAGGTGATCTACCAGACGCACCTGAAGCCAACAGACAGTTGGTAGACTTTAAAATAACAGAAATAAAAAAAACTGGAGAGGTGAAGCTCAGGAAAATCCAACGCCACACTTCAACAGGGAAGAACCAAAGGTAAATAACTTTTGCAGGTTAAACTTTTGAACCTCTGAAACTCCGATGTGCAACAAGTCGTGCAATCTCAGGCTGTTTTAATTTGCATAACCAGTTTTTATGTAAGTTTGGAAAGTCGGAAAAGTCAAATTTAGCAAAATCCTGGGGTTTCATTGTACCCGTAGTGCATATTACAGTGTGTCAGGATAACGTTGATAAGTGTATACCATCCTTCTGTAGAAAGAGTTGGGATTATTATGTAAATAAGCTTATGGCTGACACAAGTAGATTCGGGTGAATATTGTTCTCTTGAGAGATGGTGTTCCTCCAGTGGTATAAATCTTGGTCATGGAAGTGATCAAGGACACAGGACCGAAACGTTTTTTAATAAATATTTCCCAGTGTTTGTACACGTTTGTTCTAAACGTTCTTCCAGTACCTGGAGGCATCTGCCTCAACCAGATGTTATTAGGAACATTAGATGGGGGGATATATTTGCGTGCCCCCCATAGGGTACTTATTAATTCAAAGCATTATAGAGGCATTTAAGTGTTGAAGTGCCAGAAGAATTAGTCACTGCTAACGATGTTCTTTCTTCGAAACCGTGAACTGATCTCATCGTGAACACAACCAGTTCAATACCTGAACTAGTTTCATTTACCACCATAACACGAGCAATGATCAGAGGGTAAAAAACTAACCTTGAGGATTTCAGGATTAGGATAACTTGTTTCTGAGACAGCAGCTGGCCAGGGTTACTCAAGTGAAGTCAAAATTCTCAAAGCCGGCTCTTCATAATCCTTGGTGTCCAGATTGCCGGATGCTCTCTCCGCCATGAGGACCAGAATGTCTCCTTGGTCGCATCTGGCAGCGCCCTAAGCCTAAGAATGGAGTTCTAATGAGGAGACTTCGTAAATGTCTGTAAAAGGTTTAAGGAAGGTAAACTTTTAAAAAGGTGATAGATTCTAAGAAGATTAATCATCAAGTGCACATTAAGAAGCAAAGTAAACTCTGTATATTAGAGGAAATAGTTTTTTTGACAATGTTTGAGAGCCGCGGGGGCGCTGACCCCCGGAACTCTCTCCAGGTAAACAGATGCCAGACGATACAACAATGCCTGCCATGAGTGTCAGTAGGTAAGCCGGGAAATTTCGTTAAAAAAATAATGTTCCTGTACATCCAATCCTGGAAAGGCCCCCAATATCGACAACACAATCACTCTCATAAAATACACAAATAACCCTCACATATAAGTCGGACCGTAACGCCGTCATCAGCTCCTCTTTCCTATGTCCGGGTTATTTGTGCATTGTTCCAGTCACGGTATTGTGCCTTGCTGTTCCTTACTCTCATAAAACAAGTTTGTGTCGGGTACTAGCGTTAGAGCCAAGAAACAATGAGAAATAAACTATATTGAGTACAATCATTTTGTTTAAAATACATTCCCACCACCAGAACTTATGTACAACTGTATACAACTATGTACAGAATTCAGGGACAAGTTGATCGTAATAGCGCGTAGAATTTTGGAGTTAGTGAAATGTGAGAACTGTCGTTATTGTAGCTATCATACACCTATACTGACACACAGCTCTGATATGGTGTTTGCCAGCCAAAAACAGGAAAGAGTCCGGGTGTTTGGATTGTACCTAGAAGTAAGGTAACCTCACCTAGGGCACGACCTTCCCTCTGAAACGTCAGACAGTCCCAGCAGCTAGTTGGTACCACATACCAGGATGGTGAACTCATGTTAATAAGCAATAACTGTGCCCCAGGCTGGCTAAGATAACATGCAGGGATGTAGTTGGGTGTGACGCACGTCGAATTAGAGATGAATGTAAACAGAGTTAAATGATTTGCGCCTGACAGAAACACTTCTAATGTGCTCGACGCATGCCACAATATTTTTTTTAAGAGGTATGGTAATATTTACTCGTATTCACCTATATGTGGTTGATGAGGTAGTCCCGGCGGCTAAGGTGGCGTGGGTGTGTGTTGTAGGTGTGTCGTGAAAGTGTTGTGAATGTGTATTGTGGGATGTTGTGTGTATGTGCGTGCGATTTCTGGTGAGTGTGGTGCGGAATGGAATAGGACATTAGTGTGTTGTGGGATAAGGTGTGTGTTTTGGATCTACTTTTTCGTGGGATGTGATAAATAAAAATCTGAATGCAACACGAACACTTAGAAAAACACGACAGTGAGAGCAAAAGCTCTACCACAAATCATTTCCACAGCTATCAACACCTCCACCATCACACCACGAAAACCACCAACACCTCCACCAGAAACAGCAACAACAACTGCAACCCAAGCACCTAAGCGCAACATCATCTGCAATCCCAACACCTTAACTGTCACCAACACCACCACCACCCTACCACTACCACCACCATCACGACACCTAATGACCACCTTCCTCCTCGTACTCCGCCACAAAAAAAAATCCAATTAATTTTACACTTGCACGAGCCCGGGGCGATGGAAGCAGTAGACGAGGCTACGGATGGGTCGGGCCGGGTGCGACAAATCTTCGTTGGTTTTCAGTTTGCTTCAGTCGCCCCTCCGTCGACGGCCCTCTGGCTCACTGGTGATCGTTTTCTGTTGCAGGTGACTCCCCCTTCTGTGTCAAGTGTATATTTAATGAAGGATTTTACAAGATCGTCTGTCTGTAATGTTGATACGCCGGATTTTGTGGCTCCTGGTGGCTGAGGAAAAGAGGAGGGGGAGGGGAAGGTGGATGAGAGAGGAGGGGAGAGGAGGGAGGCCTTGACGGGGAGGGAAGTAGGCAGCCTCCCAAGATTTGCATATGTGTTATTAAATTGGGTGAAGTTGTGGAGTGATGGAGTGTGGGAGCCATCACAGCTCACGGTCGGAGGAGGGGGAGGAGGAGAGGGAAGGAGGGGGACGTGAGGGAGGAGAAAAGATGGACAGGGAAGAGGAGGCGTGAGGGGGCGTAAGGGAAGGGGGAAGAGGATGTGTGGAGAGGAGAGAATGAGGGGAGGAGAAAGAGTAGGTGGAAAGGGATGAAGGGGGGGGACAAGGACAGAAGAGGGACTGAGGGCTGAGGGGAGAGGAAAGAGCGAGAAACGAACAGGAATAGAAGGGATGAGAGGAGAGAGGGCTGAAAGGGAGCACAGAATAGAAGAGAAACCAGGATAGGGAGAAATGACTCTCACCTGATACCATCTTAAGCTCCCCGACACCATCTTAAGCTCTCCAACATCATCTTAAGACACATGACACCATCTTAAGACACATGACACCATCTTGAGACACCTGACTTTCCATCTTAAGCTCCCCGACACCATCTTAAGACACATGACACCATCTTAAGACACCTGACACCATCTTAAGACACATGACACCATCTTGAGACACCTGACTCCATCTTAAGCTCCCCGACACCATCTTAAGGCACATGACACCATCTTGAGACACCTGACTCCATCTTAAGTTCCCTGACACCATCTTAAGCTCTCCGACACCATCTTATGCTCCCCGACACCATTTTAAGACATCTGACACCATCTTAAGACACATGACACCATCTTGAGACACCTGACTCCATCTTAAGCTCTCCAACACCATCTTAAGCTCCCCGATACCATCTTAAGATACCTGACCCCTGACACCATCTTAAGACACCTGACACCATATTAACACACCTGACGCCATCTTAACACACCTGACACCATCTTAACACACCTGACACCATTTTAACACACCTGACACCGTGGTTCACACCCGGGTGAACCTCACTGAGGTCAAGTGAGCGTTGCTGCTGAGGACGTCTCCGAAGACGAGGGTTCAATGCCAGGGGTTCGATTTCAGGGACTTTGTTCACTTCCAGGGACTCAGGGGATGATGTGAGGGGTCAGGTGAAGGGTGAGGGTCAGGTGAAGGGTGAGGATTAGATGAAGGTGAGGGGTCAGGTGAAGGGTGAGGGTCAGGTGAAGGGTGAGGATTAGATGAAGGTGAGGATCAGGTGAAGGGTGAGGATTAGGTGAAGGTGAGGATCAGGTGAGGGGTCAGGTGAAGGATGAGGATCACGTGGAGGGTGAGGGTCAGGTGAAGGGTGAGGGTCAGGTGAAGGGTGAGGATCAGGTGAAGATGAGGATCAGGTGAAGGGTGAGGATCAGGTGAAGGGTGAGGGTCAGGTGAAGGTGAGGATCAGGTGAAGGGTGAGGATCAGGTGAAGGGTGAGGGTCAGGTGAAGGTGAGGATCAGGTGAAGGATGAGGATCACGTGGAGGGTGAGGGGTCAAGTGAAGGGTGAGAGTCAGGGGTAAGAGGTTAGCAGGGTGAGGATCAGGTGAGTTTGATGATTAGGGGAGTATTAGGGGATTATTAGGTGAGTCTCTTCACCTGTGTGGCATACGAAGAGTATGCTACAATACATTCAGCGTATGTCACACTCCCAATAGGCTGCCTCCCAACCAGCGAACCGGTGCTAAGGGATCAATAGGGTACCCGTCGTTAAATCAGTACCTTGGTTCATTGACCAATCACAGGCAAGTCCGCCGAACCTGAATCAACGTGTTTCACTTGCGATAAGCACTGGCAGACTTGCCTAGCTGCTGGTTGAGCACGGTGCACTCTCTCTGGCTTCTGTTTTGCCATCTGTCTCCGTCGTGTACACTTATTATTAGTAATAATAAGTATATACATTAAAATATATACATTATAGTCTACTGCTGTGTCACCTAACAGTTATACCACCCACCTAACACCTACCACCTCTACGACACAGCAAGGAAACAAATCAACAAACAAACGAGTTTTCCCGCCTTCGGGTAAGTAAATACAATTTTTTTTTTGGCGGGAAATATTTGCGCGGCAAAGATTTTTACGCGGGAAATATTTGAGGCGGGAAACCATTTGGGCGGGAACGGTGAGCCGGCCATCTTTTTTTTTTTTTTGGCGCGCGCCCACAAGTTAGCAGGATTTGCTCAATTACGCGGGAAACTGCAACTCCGCCCGAGGCTGCAGGTGGGGGGGGGGAGAGAAAGGGAGGGAGAAGAGAGGGTGAGAGAGAAAAGGGAGAAGAAGAGAGGTAAGATGGGGAGAATTGTTCTCTTCGTGTGAGATTTCTCCCTCTCTTCTTTCGTTTCTCTCTCCCTTTCTCTCTCTCTCTCTCTCTCTCTCTCTCTCTCTCTCTCTCTCTCTCTCTCTCTCTCTCTCTGTGACCAACAGAGGTGTTCATCTTAAACCACGATTTTTAAACTAAAAATAAACCACGGTTTTTCAAAACCTTGAAACCACGGTTTTTTAACCACAGTAACTTATCCCTCAATATCTCCACTGGTTACGATACCTGTGGACCTGGCATCAGTTACGATACCCGTGGACCTGGCACCAGTAACGATACCTGTGAACCTGGCACCAATTACGATACCCGTGGACCTGACACCAGTAACGATACCTGTGAACCTGGCACCAATTACGATACCCGTGGACCTGACAGCAGTTACTATACCCGTGGACCTGGCATCAGTTACGATACCTGTGGACCTGACACCAGTAACGATACCTGTGAACCTGGCACCAATTACGATACCCGTGGACCTGACAGCAGTTACTATACCCGTGGACCTGGCATCAGTTACGATACCTGTGGACCTGACACCAGTAACGATACCTGTGAACCTGGCACCAATTACGATACCCGTGGACCTGACAGCAGTTACTATACCCGTGGACCCGGCATCAGTTACGATACCTGTGGACCTGACACCAGTAACGATACCCGTGGACCTGAATTTACACACCTGTAAACACCTGTACTATTTCCTCTAAAAGAGGCTTGTCAGTAACGTTGGTCACAAGGCACCTGCAGAGGCCAGGTGCTCCTAGACTCTGGCCCTCGTTGCCGTACGCAAGTGTACAAGATTTGAATCCGATCGGATGAGAGGTTCTCGAGTTACGAGATATATAACTGAAGATTATGAGGATTGTTGAGAGGGAAGTGCTGGCTTAACTTTCTTATGTTAAGCCGGAAGCTTCAGGGTGTGGCTTGGTGGGAAGCTTTAGGGTGTGGCTTGGTGGTAAGCTTCAAGGTGTGGCTTGGTGGGAAGCTTCAGGGTGTGGCTTGGTGGGAAGCTTCGGGGTGTGGCTTGGTGGGAAGCTTCAGGGTGTGGCTTGGTGGGAAGCTTCAGGGTGTGGCTTGGGGGTAAGCTTCAAAGGGTGTGGCTTGGATGGGGAAGCCACCCAGGGGTGTGGCTTGGGCTGTGGAGTTAGCCATCAGTCCAAGCAGACTCAAAGACGAGAGAGATTTTAAATAGCTGTTTTGGAGTGACAGCAGGACATGGCTGTCACTGACAGCCATGTCCTTCGCGTCCTATAAGAGACACCAGCACCATCCTAGACTCACAGCCAGGTCCTTCACGTCCTGTGAGAAGGACACAAGGAGCCCGAGTGAAGAAGAGGGGCCACAAGCACTCTGAGTGCCGCCCTGAGTGCCACTCCTCGAGCACAGGGCCACACCTCTATCACTCTCTCATCGACTTCAAATTTGCTAACACTGCCTCTTGCTGTACGAACAGGGACTAACGAGCACGTCTCGTTAACCCAGCAGGGAGAGCAGGACGACTGGGTATGACAAGGGAGAGCGAAGAGAGGGTAAGGGAGAGAAAAAGGGAGGAAATCTTTCAAGATATTTTTGCATTTCTCTCCCATCTCTGCACTGAGGCATGAATGGTCGTCTGAAATGCACAAAGTTGAGACGAGGCATGAAAGTGTGGGGGGAAATGTTGGCACCAGCAAGGAAAAGGTGTTGGTACCAGCAGGGTGAAGGTGTTGGTACCAGCAGGGTGAGGGTGTTGGTACCAGCAGGGTGAAGGTGAGTGTTGCCACTGGGGATGTGGGCCTTGATTTCCTGTCTCCTGAGAAGAGAGAGGTGTCAATGAGACACACAACTCTTGACTTACGACGCCAAATATCACAGAGCACACAGATGAAAGCCATATATACACAATGCCAACACTTTGACGATTAAAATACATCTGCCACACCTGGGTATATCTGAGAAACGTGAGGTGAAGAGAGAGGAGCAGTGTAGCTGCTGGAACAGTGTGAGAGGAGATGCTGGTTTAAGGGGATCAGTCCCCTTAAGGTATCAGTCGTCTTAGGGACATTATTTTCACATTTTTTTTTGAGGAGAGTCAAAGACCGGGCAACAGAATTAGAGGCGAGGAAACTGGTCAGTGTTTTAGGAAGATTTGTTAGGTTATATAGACTGTTT
>WNWK01002554.1:47500-50000 GCA_009830355.1 Cherax destructor | reverse complement strand
CCTATATGTGGTTGGAGGGGTCGAGTCGTAGCTCCTGGCCCCCGCCTCTTCGTTGTGTGTGTGTATGTGTGAGTAGGAGTAGGGGGTTGAAACACCTGGTTAAGTGGCCCTCAACTGGCAAAGGGGCAAGGGGGCAGTGGGGGTAGACAAGGCAGGTAAGGGCATGCTGACGGGTCATAACGAAAGGGCAAGCGCTGAGAGAAAGAGAGAGAGAGAGAGAGAGAGAGAGAGAGAGAGAGAGAGAGAGAGAGAGAGAGAGAGAGAGAGAGAGAGAGAGAGAGAGAGAGACATACAGACAGTCAAACAGACAAACAAAAAGACAGACAGACATAGGGGAGAGAGAGGGAGAAAGAGAGGTAGAGAGAGAGAGAGGGAGAAAGAGAGGTAGATAGAGAGAGAAAGAGAGAGAGAGAATGGGTGAGGCAAAAGGAGGGAAGCTGGAAGGGAGCCAGGGAGGGGGAAAGAAGGGATGAATGAGAGGAGGGAGGGGTAGAGGGAGTGTCGGAGAGGGAGGGGGAGAGAGGGAGAGAGAGAGAGAGAGAGAGAGAGAGAGAGAGAGAGAGAGAGAGAGAGAGAGAGAGAGAGAGAGAGAGAGAGAGAGAGAGAGAGGGAGGAGGAGGAGGGAGGGGAGTGTGGTGGATGTATGGGGTCAGTCAGGCGTAGTGTAGAGTGGAACCCATAAAGGGATAACACCAGATTACTTCCCCACTTCCCCAACCCTCCCTCCGAAACTACTTTTATATATATATATATATATATATATATATATATATATATATATATATATATATATATATATATATATATATATATACATGTTATGTATATGCTGGGATGTGCGCCAGCTGAGGGACCGAGAGAGTCTGGCTGTAATGATTACCACAGACGAGGTGATCGTGAGGTCCTAACCAAATCTCCTCTACCCCCTGACACGTCAGACACCGTCAGCACAGCAGTCAGCAGACCATCTAGACTCTAGAGGGAGAGAGAGGTGGTATAGCAATGCCAGGTGGCTCTTGGGTGACCCTGCTGACAGCTGGTGGTGGTTGGTGTGGTGGGTACACACTGATTTTTTATTACTACCACCATAACTACCACCATAACTACCACCATTGCTACCACCATTACTACCACCATTACTAACACTACCACCACTTCCCACATAACTACCACCAGTGTCCACCATTGAAGACACTGCAAGACTCCAAGCAGACATCAACCAAATCTTTAAATGGGCTGCAGAAAACAATATGAAGTTCAATGATGAGAAATTTCAATTACTCCGATATGGAAAACGTGAAGAAATTAAAATATCTTCGGAGTATAAAACAAATTCCAACCACACAATAGAACGAGAAATTAATGTAAAAGACCTGGGAGTGATCATTTCGGAAGATCTCACCTTCAAAGACCATAACATTGTATCAATCACATCTGCTAGAAAAATGACAGGATGGATAATGAGAACCTTCAAAACTAGGGATACCAAGCCCATGATGACACTTTTCAGGTCACTTGTTCTATCTAGGCTGGAATATTGCTGCACACTAACTGCACCTTTCAAGGCGGGTGAAATTGCTGACCTTGAAAATGTACAGAGAACCTTCACAGCACGCATAACTGCGATAAACCACCTCAATACTGGGAACGCTTGAAGTTCCTAAACCTGTACTCCCTAGAACGCAGGCGGGAGAGATACATGATCATATACACGTGGAAAATCCTAGAGGGATTAGTACCAAACTTGCACACGAAAATCACTCCCTACGAAAGCAAAAGACTCGGCAGGCGATGTAACATCCCCCAATAAAGAGCAGGGGTGCCACTAGCACGTTGAGGGACAACACAATAAGTGTGAGGGGCCCAAGATTGTTCAACTGCCTCCCAGCATACATAAGGGGAATTACCAACAAGCCCCTGGCTGTCTTCAAGCAGGCACTGGACAGGCACCTAAAGTCGGTACCTGATCAACCGGGCTGTGGTTCGTACGTTGGACTGCGTGCGGCCAGTAGTAACAGCCTGGTTGATCAGGCCCTGATCCACCGAGAGGCCTGGTCACAGACAGGCCGCGGGGGCGTTGACCCCCCGAAACTCTCTCTAGGTAAACTCCAGGTAATTACTACCACCACTACATCCGCATACCCCCCCCCATGTAATCAACATTCATATACATTCTTATAAATACAAATACCATCATTAAAATATATATATATATATATATATATATATATATATATATATATATATATATATATATATATATATATATATATATATATATATATATATATTATTTTCAATTCATATAAATTGGTTTGAATATAAATTCTTTTGTATATAAATTTCTCATCATCTTAATCTGATGTGAACTGTCTGGATTAGCTGTTGCGTGAGGGAGGGAGGCAGGGAGGGAGGAAGGCAGGGAGGGAGGAAGGCAGGGAGGGAGGAAGGCAGGGAGGGAGGAAGGCAGGGAGGAGGGATGGGAGGGAGGCAGGGAGGG
>WNWK01002554.1:37500-42500 GCA_009830355.1 Cherax destructor | reverse complement strand
TCATCCACAAACAACACTCAGTAGATATAATGTAAGTGACACTCGTGAAACACACACGAATCATAAACAGAACCCCTACAGAAATATTGCTGTCTTGAAGACGTCTTAATCTCAACAAGAGTAGATGTAACACCTGAGAAACGACCTTCACTCTACACCATTCTCAGTATTGGACTGGGACAACCTCCATTTGGGAGGTTATTTTTTTTTTTTTTGGTGAAGTCTGGCACCTGTGTCTTTATTCGACAAGTTCCCCACAGTCGAGCCAAGTCGAGTGGGCTGTAATTAGGAGCTAAGGGCCTATCTACCACTTTGTAAATGGGTATCAGATTTCTAACCTGTTTATCACATAACGGATACACTTACCTAAATTGTAGGGATTTCCTGAGGAGACAACATAATACTTAACACTTTCCTATTTACATTTCTTTAGAATTCTCTCTCTCTCTCTCTCCTCTCTCTCTCTCTCTCTCTCTCTCTCTCTCTCTCTCTCTCTCTCTCTCTCTCTCTCTCTTTTGCACAGGGTTTTACATGGTTAGGTTAAGGGTTCCTAACTTTATTTACAAGCTAAGAGCTGTTACCTACATCAGCTCATTTGAAAGACTTTTTTCATTGTTATGAGACATACAAATATGGAACAGGATGAAGTTGGAATTCTCTCTCTCTCTCTCTCTCTCTCTCTCTCTCTCTCTCTCTCTCTCTCTCTCTCTCTCTCTCCCTCTTTCCCTTTACTCCCCACTTGCCTCTTATCCTCTCGTCTTCCCCTCCGCTCCTCGGCTGGCTGGCGGCAGCCGGCAAATGACAGTTTCGTAATTGGAACCTGTGTCAACCTTGCTGCCATCACCCACGATCTGTGACCTGCTCAGCCACTTGCACCCCCTTCCCCTCTACCCCCCTTTCCCCTCTACGTACACACAAACACACGCACGGACTACGGCGTTCACCAAGGATTGGTGCTGGAACAGGTTTTATTTACCGGTCTGTGTGGAATGAGGCACCAGAAGGGAGTGGGTGAGGATTTATCTCTGTGTCCTGATGTAAGACAGACGCGGCTGAGTAAGAACGGATGAGGAGGCTACAGATGGATGCGGACACTGTGCATGAGAGGTCAGAGGTGGTTGAGGCGTCCCGTAGCCGGGTTGGTAGCGCACTTAGCTCACACACTGAGTGTCCGTTGATCGCTTCCCTGTACGGGTGGAAACAAGACGTCCTTCCTTAAGACACCTGCTGTCCATGTTCCCCTAGCAGTAAAATAGTGTTAACTGACTGGTGTGGGTCGCATCCTGGGGACAAAATTAACCTAATTTGCCCGAAATGCTCTGCATAAACAGGGGCTTTCTATATAGTATGTCACTGATGTTAGCTATGGTCTGTATAAGTTGTACCATGTACTTGTACATTATTATTATTATTATTATTATTATTATTATTATTATTATTATTATTATTATTATTATTGATAAGTGGCTGCTGGAATTCAACCCCAACAAATGCAAGGTTATGAAGGTGGAGGAAATGAGCAAGAATACAGTAAACGGAGTATAGACTCAGGGGAGAGAGACTGCAAACTTCCCTCATGGAGGAAGATCTAGGGGTGAGCATAGTGCTGAGCATATCACCAGAGGCTCACATCATCTGAATAACCTCTGAAGCCAATGTTCGCCTGGTAAAACTAAGAGTAGCCTTCAGAAATCTCAGCAAAGAATCATTCAGTGCCTTTTATACATGTAAGGTGCATCTTCGAGTACGCAGCACCAACATGGAACCCACATCTGTTGAAACATGTCAAGAAACTGGAAAAAGTGCAAAGGTTTGCAACAAGGCTTGTTGCAGAGCTAGGGGGAATGAGCTAGGGGGAATGAGCTAGGGGAAATGAGCTAGGGGGAATGAGCTAGGGGGAATGAGCTAGGGGGAATGAGCTAGGGGGAATGAGCTACGAGGAGAGGCTAAGGGAACTGAACCTGATGACCAGACAGAACCAGGGGAGACATGATAACAACATACACAATATCCAGAGGAATTGACAGGATAAAAAGGGGTAGATCGAGAGGCGGGAAACAGGTACACGAGGGAACAATTGAGAGTTAAAGACACAGATAAGTCTTAGAGATGTCAGGAACTATTTCTTCAGTCTCAGGGCGGTCAGGAAAGTGGAATGACATGAACGAAGAAATAGTGGAGACAGATCTCATACATGGCTTTAAGAAAGCGTACGACAGGAGCACCACGAGGCATGGAAAGATTGAATCTGGTCTGCAGCAAGTTGAGAAACGGGGCCAGGAGTTAAGACTCAACCCCTGCAACAACACATATAGGTAAGTACACACACACACACATAACCCCTCCCCACAACCCCTACCTCTACCACCATCCCCACCTCACCGTAACCCCCACCCCCAACATCACCCTACCACCCCACCTCTCCCACAATGACCAACAAGGAAACAAAAGCAAAGCAGGTAGCCGCCCTACACCGGGCCCTTCACAACCTCCTCATTTTGCCAAAAGGAAGTTTTGTAAATCCCCCAGGTAGTCCATGGGTCAGCTGTCTTGGCTGCGGGAGCCAGTGCTTCAACCTTACAACTGACGGAGGAGTACCACAGGGCGCCATCTTAGGCCCCACGCTAGTCGACCCTCGGCTGTTTGTTGTTATGGTTCAGTTCCATGGCGCCCAGGACGCCACTCAGGTGAACAAGGTGTCCCGTGACCTGGTAGGCAACGATCTCGCTTCACACACTCAGTGTCCGTAGTTTGATCCCCAGCAAGGGTGAAAATATTGGGCGTGTTTCCTTACACCTGCCGTCCCCGTTCACCTAGCAAGCAAGTAGGTACCTGGGTGTTAGTAGATTGGTGTGGGTGGCATCCTGGGGGACAAGATTGTGAACTACAATGGAAATAAGACAGAAAGTCCCTCGACGACGCAATAACTTTCTTGGGCTATCCTGGGTAACTAACCCTCAGGGGTTAAATCCCCCCAAAATCTTATCTATGTTAATCTTAACATTACCAGTCCTCAACGACTCTGAGTCCCATCCAGAGATTCACATTCGTATTCTACGTACCGTGTATCACTTTCTCCCACAGCCCTTATAAACCAACATTCACACGACATGAGCAGTCAAAGCCCTTATAAACTACCACTAATACGACATAAGCTGTCACAACCCTTATAAACCATCAATAACACGATAAGAGCTGTCGCAGCCCTTATAAACAACGCAAACACGACAAGAGCCGTCACAACCCTTATAAACCAACACTAACGACACTAGAATATGAACCATCACAGCCCTCCCCACTCCCCCTTTCTCTCTCTCTCTCTCTCTCTCTTTCTCTCTCTCTCTCTCTCTCTTCTCTCCTCTCTCCTCTCCCTCTCCTCCTCTCTCTTCTTCTCTCTCTCCTCTCTCTCTCTCTCTCTCTCTCTCTCTCTCTCTCCACACACACAATTACATAGTTTAACCTTTCCTCACAGACAACTATGGAGTTATCATCCTTCAACACTGTCAACTTTGCCCAGTGCCACAATGGTCAGAGAGTCTCAAAACTCCACCCGTGGTATGGTTTGTTTGCTATCGTGTCATTACGATTTCGTGAGTCAGCTGTCATTTACAACAGCTATATAGCCTATGTATAGTATTTACAGCTATGTATAATGAAGCAAATGCAAGCCAGGGACTATGTTCCACTTGTTTACAACTCTATTGGCAAACCAACACTTCCTAAATGTACATTCATAGGAAGGGGGTAGTGTGTCTATAATGGGTAAGTCATCTTGTTCCGGAGGACTGGTGCTACCCTCCTCTTCCTTGGATCTAACCTGCTGGTCGCTACAGTTCTCATCGTGTCTTGTGCTTGCATTTGCTTCATTATACATAGCTGTAAATACTATACATAGGCTATATAGCTGTTGAAAATGACAGCTGACTCAGGAAATCGTAATGACACGATTGCAAACAAACCATACCACGGGTGGAGTTTTGAGACTCTCTGACCGCGGGTTCGAACCCCACCCGTGGTATGTTTCGAAATGACAAAGCTTTATGTTCGTGAAGGAATTATATTAATTTGTTGTCTGCTGTCTTTTTGCTGGTTAATAAGTGGTTATTGAATTACAGCCAGGTATGCAGGCCATATCTACACCTGTGTACGTAATATGCTATCTGGGGTGTTTACCTGAGAGAGAGAGAGAGAGAGAGAGAGAGAGAGAGAGAGAGAGAGAGAGAGAGAGAGAGAGAGAGAGAGAGAGAGAGAGAGAGAGAGAGAGGCTGTGAAAGCTCATGTCGCATTAGTGTTGGTTTATAAGGGCTTTGACAGCTCATATTACCATTACCACCACCAAAACTACCACCACCACTACCACTACCACCATCACTACCACCACCACTACCACTACCACCATCACTATTACCACCACTATCACCACCACTACCTCCACCACTACCTCCACCACTACCACCACCACTAATACTACCACCACCACTACACTACCACCACTACCACCACCACCACCACTACCACCACCACTACTACTACCACCACCACTACCACTACCACCACCACCACTACTACCACCACTACCACCACCACCACCACCACCAACATCCTATTAACATTATCATTAACATGAGAGCAGCAGGATGGTAGGGGAGATGGGAGAGGGTAATTGGGGGGAGGGGTGTGAGGAGTGGGCAGGGGAGAGAGGGGTTAAAGAGGACCAGGGGGGTGGGGTATACTCACCTGTGTGGCCACTAAGAGCATTACAGATAATACCGTCCACCTTGACATTCCCAGGGTGGGGAGAGGGGGAGGGAGATGGGGAGTGGGTAGGGAGAAGGAAGTAATGAGGGGGAGGAAAAAGTAATCTCCCCCTACCCTTCCTCCGTCCGAGGGAGGGCGTGGGGACAGATCAGCTCCATTTCCTAAAATCAAAATCCCCACCCTTCGCCAGTATCAAGGCACCCCCCCCCCCCGTCCTCTAGAGCGTCCAGAACCAGAGTACC
>WNWK01002554.1:0-32500 GCA_009830355.1 Cherax destructor | reverse complement strand
GTCAGGAAGCAGGGTGGGTGTCAGGAAGCAACCTGGGTGTGTCAGGAAGCAGCCTGGGTGTCAGGAAGCAGCCTGGGTGTCAGGAAGCAGCCTGGTTGTCAGGAAGCAGCCTGGGTGTCAGGAAGCAACCTGGGTGTCAGGAAGCAGCCTGGGTGTCAGGAAACAGCCTGGGTGTCAGGAAGCAACCTGGGTGTCAGGAAGCAACCTGGGTGTCAGGAAGCAGCCTGGGTGTCAGGAAGCAGGCTGGGTGTCAGGAAGTAGCGTGGGTGTCAGGAAGCAACCTGGGTGTCAGGAAGCAGCCTGGGTGTCAGGAAGCAGCCTGAGTGTCAGGAAGCGGCCTGGGTGTCAGGAAGAACCCTGGGTGTCAGGAAGAACCCTGGGTGTCAGGAAGCAGCCTGGGTGTCAGGAAGCGGCCTGGGTGTCAGGAAGAACCCTGGGTGTCAGGAAGCAGCCTGGGTGTCAGGAAGCAGCCCTGACACCACCTTAACCCAAGACGTGTTGTACTCCAGCCACGGGGCCTCCACCAACAGTGTAGCTGACTGCTACACCACTTGTGCCGAAGAAAACTCGCAGTGTTCTTGCTATAGGGCTGCCCACCCCTTAGGGCCGTAAACGGTACATTACTTGTACAAACACCGACACTCCTTCGGGAGCCACTACCGGGTCACCACATGGAATGGACCCGGGCCAGGACCCGTGCCAGGACCAGTCCTGGTGGACCTACATGAACATGATCATTTGGTAATCGTAATCATGTGGTAAGATATTAAAAGATTTCATTCTATTTTTTTCAGTTCATTTCTACCTAATCCAAAATCTCATTACTTTTCATTCTCAAGTGTCTCTAAGTACCTCGACCCACTTAAAGAAGACTCTCCCCACGACCTATCTGAAGGTAGTGTTACTTAGCAGATGTACACAATGTGTCTTATTTGTGTTGCTGTGCTTGTGTTGTGTTGTGGTTGTTTTGAAGGTTAAGGCACCAAAGTAAGTCTGATATCCTGGTTATCACCTGTTATAAAAGAGGAAAGGATGGGAGACGCCTGATATGGAGACTGTCTATCTTCTCTCCCCTCTATTTTCTTCCCTTCTCTCCTCTCTATCCTGCCTCCTCCCCCGCTATCTTCTCTCTCCTCTCTATCCTGCCTCCTCCTCCGCTATCTTCTCTCTCCTCTCTATCCTGCCTCCTCCTCCGCTATCTTCTCTCTCCTCTCTATCCTGCCTCCTCCTCCGCTATCTTCTCTCTCCTCTCTATCCTGCCTCCTCCTCCGCTATCTTCTCTCTCCTCTCTATCCTGCCTCCTCCCCCGCTATCTAGCGTGCAATAGCGGTTATCCTGGCTATCCTTGCCCTGGTCTTAGTAATCTTAGCCTTGCCAGAGAGCACACATGCTGGGGTTCCCGTGAGGGAAGGGGGAGAGGGGGGAAGGGGAAGGGGGAGAGGAAGGGAGAGAGGGAGTGGGTAAGTGGACAGGTAAAACTGCAAGTAGTGAACAGTCTAAGAGAAGAACTTGTTTAGGATGACAGTCCCTGTGAAGTTTCAGGTGTAAGCTGTCAGTGTGTGTCAGCTGTCAGTGTGTGTCAGCTGTCAGTGTGTGTCAGCTGTCAGTGTGTGTCAGCTGTCAGTGTGTGTCAGCTGTCAGTGTGTGTCAGCTGTCAGTGTGTGTCAGCTGTCAGTGCAGGCTGAACTTTGATCCTGTAAACTTCCAGTCTGCCCTCCCTGAGTGGTTTACCTGGGTTTACCCCGAGTGGTTTACCTAGGTTTACCCCGAGTGGTTTACCTGGGTTTACCCCGAGTGGTTTACCCGGGTTTACCCCGAGTGGTTTACCTGGGTTTACCCCGAGTGGTTTACCTGGGTTTACCCCGAGTGGTTTACCTGGGTTTACCCCGAGTGGTTTACCTGGGTTTACCCCGAGTGGTTTACCTGGGTTTACCCCGAGTGGTTTACCTGGATTTACCCCGAGTGGTTTACCTGGGTTTACCCCGAGTGGTTTACCTGGGTTTACCCCGAGTGGTTTACCTGGGTTTACCCCGAGTGGTTTACCAGGGTTTACATGAGTGGTTTACCTGGGTTTACCTGAGTGGTTTACCTGGGTTTACCTGGCTTATTTACCTGGTTAAGGGTTAGGATAATTGTCTGAGCTTCGCTCACACCTCTACAACAATTGTCCTCACAGATTTGTTAAGTTATACCATGAATTAAGGAAAGGTCTGGACTTCACCTTACCAAACAGACAAAGCAAATGCGATAGTAATTATGGACGAGGTAGATTATAGTGGAAAAATGAACATGTTATTACAAGACGGGGAACTTAGGTGCCCCTTAAAGATACATTGAATACTGTAGCGTCTGGTGGAGACCTCCAGTGCGGCCACCTAGAAATATTTTCTTTATTTTGTAAGCTTAGATTTAGGACATACGAGAGGACTGTCGTGTCTGTTAGGAATGCTAGGGGGGCAAAGAGAGTCTTTGTCTTTGGTACGCCTAAACGAAATGCTGGAAAGTGTTTTTCCAGGACTCAGCCGCCTGATATTTTGAGGGCATTGAATTCTGCATTCTGTTCTATAGGAAAGATATGGTTTGTAGTGTGTTTTCGTGTCTCTGTGACTTATATAGCGCCTCTGATTAAATTAACTATGCTGTCAGTACATTGCATGACATCACTCATCTGTAATACCTTGCCACGTAATGATTCTTACCTCACCTCCTCCCTGCGCCTCTCCCCGTCCTCGGCTTCTCCCCGCCCCTTCCCCCTGCCTCGGCTCCTCCCCGCCCCTCCCCTTGCTCTCCACCCTTAGGGCAATTCTTGCTCCATTGAGCCTTAATTTAGGACCAACGCAAGGGTTGTGTTGGTGGTGACATGTAGTGGTGGTGGTAGTGGTGGTAGTAATGGTGGTGGGAGTGGTGGTAGTAATGGTGGTGGGAGTGGTGGTAGTAATGGTGGTGGGAGTGGTGGTAGTAATGGTGGTGGGAGTGGTGGGAGTGGTGGTAGTAATGGTGGTGGTGGTGGGAGTGGTGGTAGTAATGGTGGTGGTGGTGGGAGTGGTGGAGTAATGGTGGTGGTGGTGGGAGTGGTGGTGGTGGGAGTGGTGGTGGTGGGAGTGGTGGTGGTGGGAGTGGTGGTGGTAGTATTGGTGGTAGTGGTAGTAGTGGTGGTAGTAATGGTGGTAGTAGTGGTGGTAGTAATGGTGGTAGTAGTGGGGGTGGTGGTAGTATTGGTAGTAGTGCTGGTGGTAGTAATGGTGATGGTAGTGGTGGTAGTAATGGCGGTAGTGGTGGTGGTAATGGTGGTAGTAATGGTGGTATTGGTGGTGGTAGAGGTGGTAGTAATGGTGGTAGTAATGATGGTAGTTGTGGTAGTAATAGTGGTAGTGGTGGTAGTAATGGTGGTAGTTGTGGTAGTAATGGTGGTAGTGGTGGTGGTGGTAGTGGTGGTGGTAGTGGTGGTAGTAATGGTGGTAGTGGTAGTGGTGGTAGTAATGGTGGTAGTGGTAGAGGTGGTAGTAATGGTGGTAGTGGTGGTAGTAATAGTAGTAGTGGTGGTAGTAATGGTGGTAGTGGTGGTAGTAATGGTGGTAGTGGTTGTGGTAGTGGTGGTAGTAATGGTGGTAGTGGTGGTAGTAATGGTGGTAGTGGTGGTAGTAATGGTGGTAGTGGTGGTAGTAATGGTGGTAGTGGTGGTAGTAATGGTGGTAGTGGTGGTAGTAATAGTGGTAGTGGTGGTGGTGGTAGTAATGGTAGTAGTGGTGGTAGTGGTGGTGGTAGTGGTGGTGGTAGTGGTGGTGGTAGTGGTGGTAGTAATAGTGGTAGTAATAGTGGTAGTGGTGGTAGTAATGGTGGTAGTGGTGGTGGTATATACATACATACACAGCACTTCTCTACTTGTTGCTCCTACTAAACTCTGCTCTTGTTCTTGATGCTTTGAGCAAAAGGCTGGTGACAGTGGAAGCAGTCAGACCACCTGTGGTGGTAGTGTGGGTGGGGGAAGTACGTGGGTGTGTGGAGGGGTGGTGGGTGGGGAAAGTACGTTTGTGTGTGGAGGGGTGGTGGGTGCCTGAACCAGCAAGCCTGGCACCACAACAGTGGTGTGTGTCACTCAGTTGACAGTGCTGGAGGTGGCACAACAATGGCCACAGCCAGTGTTCTAAGACGTACACAACCCCCTCCTCCTTCTCCTCCTCCTCCCTTTCCCCCTCCTCTAAGCCCCTACCCTCCCGTCTTCAACCCCCCTCCTCCTCCCTCTTTCATTCAAGACATCTCCAGCGTTGTGACAGGTTGGTGGTAATGAGTGAGTGGGACCCCACGACTGTGCATTTCTTACTGACATGAGTCTTTATGGAGACCCAGATTCTGTAATTCCCCACCTGTCAGCCTCCCCACAAGCATTGTTCACCACGTCTCCGTCTTCAGTATTCAGAAGTTCCTGCCTCCACAATAACAACAGTGACATCACTGCCAAGTGAGAGAGGCTGAGGACATCTTAAGAAATCTTGCTAGAGGATTCCATGTGTTTTAGGAGTGGTAATGTCAGAGCATCTCCATGATGGGTAAGACATCGTAATGACATGATTGCAAACGCGTCCGTCTGGAGTTGTACGACTCACCTCGGGTTCAATCCCCGCCCGTACCATGGTTCGACGAGACACGTGCAATAGGTATATTTATTCCGAAACGTATCGCCTACACGGTAGGCTTCGTCGGTCGAGTACAGAAGAGTTAGCAGAAGCAGTAGAGATGTGAAGACGATGCCATCAGTCCATCAGCCTTGAAGACGTAGTTTTGACGGGGGGTCAGTCCCCCAGCCTGAAGAAGAGTTTTGTAATTTTTGTAGTGAGTTCCACAATTACGTCTACAGCGTCCTCACGTAATGTTGACGTCTATCTCTGGGTCTGTCATCCTCACTGGTTTAACATCCTCCACAGAAACTGGGGTTCTCTACCAGCACCCCGAGGGACCCAAAGCCTCAGGGACGTCAAAATACTGTGACTTCTCTATTTGGATGTCTGAATATACCATTTCTGCTACAATACCATCTTTAATACAACTGTCAGCCAGGCCTATTCTGCCTTCTTTGAATATTAGGGTGAGAGAGAGAGAGAGAGAGAGAGAGAGAGAGAGAGAGAGAGAGAGAGAGAGAGAAGAGAGAGAGAGAGATGGTGACAAATGTATGGGATAAATTTTAAGACAAGAGGAATGACAAAGGAGGAAATTTTTATGGGAAGAGAGTGAGGGGGAGGAGGTAGAGAGGAGGGGGAGGATGTAGAGAGGAGGGGAGGAGGGAGGGGGAGGTAGAGAGGAGGGGGGTAGGATGTAGAGAGGTGGGAGGGGGGGCACCCACCTGGCTGTAAGGAGTTGTGGAGATCTCTTAACAAGGTAATTGGAACAACACTTAAAGTGTACCTTGTTCACTTGTCTTATTAAGTGGCGGTGGTAGTGGTGGTGGTAGTGGTGGTAGTAGTGGTAGAGGCGTCAGGAAGAGCCTGCACACCAAACACATCCCGTGGCCTGGTAGACAACGCTCTCGCTTCACACACTGTCCGTGGTTCGATCCCGGCATGGATGGAATCATTAGGCGTGTTTCCTTACACCGGTTGTCCCTGTTCACCTAGCAAGCAAGTAGATACCTAAGTGTTAGTAGACTGGTGTGGGTGGCATCCTGAAAGACAAAACTGAATGACCACCGTGGAAATAAGAGGTTAAAAATCCGAACGAAATCCTATTTTAACGTTCTTATTCTGGATTCCAATCCTCTTCCTGCCCTTGAAACTACGACAGTTGCTCTGTCAGAGCACACAGCGTGTGTATACACTCTGCATGATAGTTACACAGTGGGGGACACCCGCAGTGGACAGCTACACAGTGGGGGACACCCGCAGTGGACAGCTACACAGTGGGGGACACCCGCAGTGGACAGCTACACAGTGGGGGACACCCGCAGTGGACAGCTACACAGTGGGGGACACCCGCAGTGGACAGCTACAGTAATATATATGATAGCCACATTGCTGGGTATTTCACAGTGTGCCGTCAGCCTTCCCTAGGCCAGATAACACCGGCTACTTCTTGTTCCCTAGTGGAAATCAGCCAAAGATCCCAGTGGAAGTTAAGTCACTTTGTCTGACTTTTTGGGGGATTATCCTGGGTAATTTACACTATGTATGATAATTGTACCTATGTATACCTGTACCTAAATAAACTTATCCAACATAACGAAACGTAGCGCTCGTTTCTCCAAGTTACGGTGAAATGTGTTGTTTATGTGAGTGGGTCGAGTGAGACCCGTGGCTGTAACTCTCCCTCACTCTGCCGCTGGCCCATGTCACCCGGGCCGCGGGGGCGTTAACCCTCGAAACCCCCTCCAGGTATGGCAAGAATTGTATGGGTTTCACTTCACCTTTTCCTCTCAAACTGTCTCCTGAATGAACCACCTCCTCAGTCGACTGAAGAAGCCTGCTACGCAGGCGAAATGTTTCAGAAATAAAGCCAAGCACGTCTTACTCTTGTGCCATTACCATGTACAGTGATCTCCGGTATTGTGGACCACGCAGACACAGGGGTACGCAGGGCCGTGTATAACGAGTGGTACAAAGTGGTATACTGTGAACAGTATACCACCGGGATGCAGCACACTAGTGTTGCCCCTCCCAACACGGAGTTTCGTGCCGTTGTTTTTGTGTGTGTCAGTGATCTAGAGAGAGAGAGTATCGAGCGCTTACACTCAAGTGACAGTCTCTGGTCTTGGAAATCGAATATCCAAGTGGGAATTAATGAAGGGATGGTGTGTGTTCCGGGTCATGTAAATAATATGCAGTGACATAGGTTATCCTTGATCCCCCCCTTCACTCACTTCCCTCTCCCCTCTTACCTTCTCTTCCCCTCTCCTCTTTCCACTTCTCTCTCATCTTTCCCTCTCCTCATTCCACTCGCGTGTTCGTTATAAACATGGGAAAGCTCTATATCCGCATGGGTCGTATATTTCCTTGGGAATGACATCGGGTTTGATCCGAGGAAGATTAGGATTGGAGACCTGGTTGGTCAGGCAGCAGCAAGGAACCCGTAAGGTGACCTGTTCTTCACATGTGACCTGGCTGACCGCCTGGTCAACCAGGTTGTTGTTGCCTGCCACAAGCAAGCCATCATACGTACAACAGTCTGGCTAATCGGGTAAGTAAAGGGTCTGTTCGTAATTCCCCTTGTGTATGAAGAGTCTTGGTCCCTTTACACTTGCTGTGTTGTCTCTAAGTGTACTCATGGCACCAGTGCTTTTCACTGGGGGGGGAGATGTTGCTGAATTTTCCAGGTGTAAATTTAGATGTATCTTTCTCGCCTACGTTCCAGGGAGTACAGTCTGGGGGACCTGAAGGGTTCCCAGCAGTGTATGTGCCTGACTGTATTTATATTAGCAGTGAAAGTTCTTTGTACATTCTACAGTCCTGCTACTTTGTCTTCCTTAAAAGTGGATGTTAGTGTACACAGATATAAGAACATAAGAGTGGAGGAACACTGCAACAGGCCCACTAGCCCATACAAGGCAGGTCCTTCTCAAAACCAACCATTTCCACCCATCCACTTCAGTACGAGTGACCTGAAGAACGTCATCATTAGCTCTTGTTTTGTAACTTCTAGTTATCCAGTCATTTTCCTCGCGGTACTGTACGAACCATGGTGAGGCGATGTTTCGTCACTGGACCGGGAGCCAAAATTTCCGATTTGACTTTTAAGAAGTTGTGAAGAACTAAACTCGTAGGAGGCCATCAGGCTTTAACTAAGACGAGGGAGGCTGGCCTCTCCCTCTCCGACCCTTCTCCATCACTTCCCCCTCCTCCACCACCCCTCCCTCACTTTCCCCTCCCCCACCACCACACCTGCAGGTGACAAGGTGTGGGTTAGGTGAGGCATCAAGTTAATTAGCTCACCTTCTGTTAAAGACCCACTCTCTCACACCTGTCTAACCTACGTCAGTGTATGTATACTGAGAGGTGTGTATGTCAGTGTATGTACTATGAGAGGTGTGTGTATGTCTGTGTATGTACACTGAGAGGTGTGCATGTCAGTGTATGTACACTGAGAAGTGTGTATGTCAATGTATACTGAGAGGTGTGTATGTCAGTGTAAGCACACTGAGAGGTGTATATCTCAAAGTATATACAATGAGAGATGTGTATCTCAGTGTATATAAACAGAGAAATGAGCATCTTTGCGCATATACGCTAAGATGTATGTATTTATCACCTAATTTGCGTTCCATTACCCTGGCGCTGCACGACCCTCACGGATTAAACGCTTGCCCAAGATGGTGGCCCCGTTATTTAGGGTTAAGTACGGTATCAGCTGGCGGTGACCCTATAGTACAGATTATTCCACTTCCTGACAACTCTATGACTGAAGAAATACTTCCTAACATCCCTGTGACTTATCTGAGTCTTCAACTTCCAGTTGTGACCCTTTGTTGTTGTGTCCCAACTCTGAAACATTCTGTTCCTATCCACCTTGTCAATTCCTCTCAGTATTTTATGTCGTTATCATGTCCTCCCTATCTCTCCTGTCCTCCAATGTCATCAGGTCGATTTCCTTTAACCTCTTCTCATAGGACATACCCCTTAGCTCCGGGACTAGTCTTGTTGAAAACCTTTGCACTTTCTCTAATTTCCTTACGTGCTTGGCTAGGTGTGGGTTCCAAACTGGTGCTGTATACTCCAATATAGGCCTGACATACACGGTGCACAGGGTCCTGAACTATTCCTTATTGAGATGTCTGGCACCTTAGACTGTACTCCGTCTGCGATCTTCTTTCCCCTTCTCCATTCTTCATGATTTTGCACTTGGTGGGGTTGAACTCTAGGAGCCAGTTGCTGGACCAGGCTTGCAGCCTGTCCAAATCCCTTTGTAGTTCTGCCTGGTCCTCGTCCGATTGAATTCTTCTCATCAACTTCACATCATCTGCAAACAGGAACATTTTGGAGTCTGTTCCTTCCGTCATGTCGTTCACATATACCAGAAACAGCATCGGTCCTAGGACTGACCCCTATGGAAACCCACTCGTCACAGAGGCCTACTCTGAGACCTCGCCACGTACCATGACTCGCTGCTGTCTTCCTGACAGGTATTCCCTGATCCATTGCAGTGCCTTCCCTGTTATCCCTGCCTGGTCCTCCAGCTTTTGCACTAATCTCTTGTGTGTGGAACTGTGTCAAACGCCCTCTTACAGTCCAAGAAAATGCAATCTACCCACCCCCTCTCTCTCTCTCTCTTTCTCTTGTTTTACTGCTGTCACCCTGTCATAGAACTCCAGTAGGTTTGTGACACAGGATTTCCCGTCCCTGAAACCGTGCTGGTTATCGTTGATAAGCTTATTCCTTTCTAGGTGTTCCACCACTCTTCTCCTGATAATCTTCTCCATGACCTTGCATACTATACATGTCAGTGACACTGGTCTGTAGTTTAATGCTTCGTGTCAAAACTTAATGGTTATAACTGACGTAATTTTTAAAGGGGTGGAGCGGTAAGCCAGAGGAATTATCACTAAGACCCGCGTCAGGAAACACTAGTCCTGTTTCCTGACGAACCTTACCTGACCTAACTTCGAAGACCATTACTTCCCAGATTAGTACTTCCAAGATTAGCACTAGTACTAGCCACACATACCTAGGCAGTGTTAGAGAGACAGTGAGAGAGTGAAAGAGATAGTGTGGAGATAAATAAGAGAATGAAAAGAGTGAAAATGAGAGAAAGAGAGAGCTAGTTCTCCAGTTGTCTCTCAGCTGAGAGACAACAGACTTGAGCCATCACCCTCCAGTCTAAATATTTACGTGGATAATCATGTTCCTCCCTTGTCTCAATGGTCATCCCTTTGCCCTTTGTAACCCCTCCCTTCACCACCCCCTTACCACCTCACGCCCCCCTTCTGAACCCCCTTCCCCAAGTCAGGTACCGTAGAGAGCCACGAGGCACAGAGCCCAGGAGCTGGAGACCTGATTTGTAGCTTAGGTGTGTACTGTTGTGTGAGGTACTATATACCCCACGATATTATTATGATTATTATTATTACACACATGCAAAACACACACACGGGGCCAAGAGCTATGACTCGACACCTGCAACCACAATTAGGTGAGTACTAGAGGACAGGAGGGAAAGGGGGGGGGGCATGATAACGCCATATAAAATACTGAGAGGAATCGACAAGGTGGACAGAGACAGAATGTTCCAGAGATGGGACACAGCAACAAGGGGACACAGTTGGAAGTTGAAGACTCAGATGAATCACAGGGATGTTAGGAAGTATTTCTTCAGTCACAGAGTGGTCAGGAAGTGGAATAGTCAGGGAAGTGATGTAGTGGAGGCAGGATCCATACATAGCTTTAAGAAGAGGTATGATAAAGCTCATGGAGCAGGGAGAAAGTGGACCTAGCAGCCACCAGCGAAGAGGCGGGGCCAGCAGCTGTGAATCGACCCCTGCAACCACAACTAGGTGAGTACACACGTCAGTCATTGCAATAAAAAAAAGAATTGACATTTGGTAATCAGTCACAATATACCAGACTTAATATAAATCCTCGGTAGAAATAACTCAGATTCTCACTTTACTGGGGAGTCCTGGGGTAAATTACCATATAAAACCATTTATTATCTTATGAGTCTGAGGAAAAAAATAAAAATAAATAAAAATAAATGATAATAGACTTGTATATGTATTTTGAGGCCACCCGATAGATATGTTATATATTCTGGAACCTTGGCATACCATTCTGTAAGGGGAAAGGACACTATAAAAGGCATCGACTAAATTTGAGAAATCTTCAGTTTTTGTGGCGGAGGAGAGAGGAGCTCATCCCGTTTTTTGTGGCGGCGTATGAGAGAGCACGGATGTAAACAGGAGCTTTGAGGGGGAGACTATTGTGTTGCTGTGGCGACCCTTCCCTGCCTTCCCCCGTCCTCACAGCCCTCTCTGTTGCGCTCTTTATATCTCTAAACTCTTCCTCCCACACTCACACATGCTGTCTGCCCACTCGCTCGCCTCGTCCCTCTTCTTCAATGATAATACAACCACTCCACAAATGTTTCGTTAGGGGGGAGAGGGATGGTTGTCTGGGTCGTTAAGAGGGGGACAATGAACTTGTTAATCTTTACAAGTTCACTAGTTTTGCTTTTGTGTAGAAAATTGCTCTAGATAATGCTATTGCAAATACTATTGCTACTACTATTACTACAATTAATATTATCATACATAGTAATATATGTGTAAATTACCTAGGATATCACCCCAAAAAAGGTCAGCGACTTGTTTCCATTAGGGTCCTTGTATTTCCATTATGGAAGCATTGGTGCAGGATGACCTGAAAGTGATAAATGCCTAGCCTGATTCTGTTCTGTGGTATCGAAGGTTAACGTGATTGCTGATTTAATACAAATTCTAGCCCTGTGGTCTTAATGATTTATGTTCATGACTTCTCTATAACATCGGCAATGTTCCAATTTTGAGTTTTACACGCTTGGTTTTTTGGATACTGGTGTGGAAGCTGCATGCTGTCTCACCAATGAACAGGTTGTCGCATCTCCTGCAGGGGGATCTTGCGGTGGCTTCTATGTTGGGGTCATGTTCTACATGAATTTTATACAGTACCGACAAAATGAAGAATTAGACACATGTGCAACATCTACCTGCAGTTTACCTGGAGAGGGTTTAGGGGGTCAACGCCCCCGCGGCACGGTCTGTGACCAGGCCTCATGGTGAATCATAGCATGATCAACCAGACTGTTACTGTTGGCTGCACGCAACCCGACGTACGAACCACAGCCCGGCTGGTCAGGTACTGACTTTAGGTGCCTGTCCAGTGCCTGCTTGAAGACAGCCAGGGGTTTATTGGTAATCCTTCTTATGTATGCTGGGAGGCAGTTGAACAGTCTTGGGCCCCTGACACTTATTGTGTTGTCTCTCAACGTGCTAGTGGCGCCCCTGCTTTTCATTGGGGGGATGTTGCATCGTCTGCAGAGTCTTTTGCTTTCATAAGGAGTGATTTTCGTGTGCAAGTTTGGTACTAATCCCTCTAGGATTTTCCAAGTGTATATAATAATGTATCTCTCCCGCCTGCATTCCAGGGAGTACAGGTTTAGGAACTTCAAGCGTTCCCAGTAATTGAGGTGTTTTATCGCAGTTATGTGTGCCATGAAGGTTCTCTGCACATTTTCTAGGTCAGCAATTTCACCTGCCTTGAAAGGTGCAGTTAGTGTGCAGCAATATTCCAGCGTAGATAGAACAAGCGACCTGAAGAGTGTCATCATGGGCTTGGCATCCCTGGTTTTGAAGGTTCTCATTATCCATCCTGTTATTTTTCTAGCAGATGTGATTGATACAATGTTAGGACGAAGTATGATAAAGCTCATGGAGCAGGAAGAGAGAGGACCTAGTAGCGATCAGTGAAGAGGCGGGGCCATGAGCTGAGTCTCGATCCCTGCAACCACAAATAGGTGAGTACACACACACACACACACACACACACACAAGTGCCCTCTCACAGGTTACTGAGACAAAAAGATTGCCCAACTGAAACAAACGGATGTTGCTGTACTGGACAGTGTGTGTGTGTGAAGAGGGACCCTTCGTTTATCTGGCTTCCTTCTCATTCTCTTTCTCTATTTTCCGCTCTCTTGTGCCATTATCTAAACTCATCCCACTTACACTATTATCTGACGCATCATCGTCCCCCCTCTTCCCACCATCCTTTGTCTTCCTATAGAAAACGGGGGAGGATATTGTGTCCACTTTGTGTGTGTGTGTACTCGCTTACTTGTGGTTGCAGGGGGTCGATTCACAGCTCCTGGCCCCGCCTCTTCGCTGGTCGTTACTAGGTCCTCTCTCTCCCTGCTCCATGAGCTTTATCATACCTCGTCTTAAAACTATGTATGGTTCCTGCCTCCACTACGTCACTTGCTAGACTATTCCACTTCCTGACAACTCTATGACTGAAGAAATACTTCCTAACATCCCTTTGACTCATAGGAGTCTTCAACTTCCAACTGTGACCCCTTGTTTCTGTGTCCCCTCTCTGGAACACCTTGTCTCTGTCCACCTTATCTATTCCTCGCAGTATTTTATATGTCGATATCATGTCTCCCCTAACCCTTAGCTCTGGGACTAGTCTTGTTGCAAACCTTTGCACTTTCTCTAATTTCTTGACGTGCTTGACCAGGTGTGGGTTCCAAACTGGTGCTGTGTATGTGTGTGTGTGTGTGTGTTTGTATTTAGGCTATTAGAAACAGTCATGCATGTACAGATTCTTAGAAAAACAGCCAGGAAAATACACACACGCGTGTGTACTTGTATGTACTTGCCTATATGTGGTTATAGGGGTCGAGTCCAGGCTCTTGGCCCCCGCCTCGCAACCTTCCACTTGCCAGATTCCCTTCCTAGCCTCGAGTGCCCTGTCGTACCTGCTCTCAAAACTGCACATAGATTATGCCTCCATTACTTCTTCTTTCCTGTCATTCCACTTTCGGACCATCCTGAGACTGAAGAAATACTTCCTGACATCTCTGCGACTCACATTTATCTTTAAGTTCTAGTTGTGCTCTCGTGTACCTGTTTCCCGCCTCTCCAACACTCGAGTATTTCGTACGTTATTATGTCTACATTAGTTCTGTCTTCTAATGTCATGTTTAATTCCTCTACAATGTTCATAGTTCACATCCCTAAGTTCTGAGACTAGTTTTGTTGCTTACCTCTGCACTTTCTCTAGTTTCTTAACATTATCAGGTCGATGGTGTCCCGTAGCTCGGTTGGTAGCGCACTCATCTCACACACTGAGGTCCGCGGTTCGATCCCCAGTACTGGTGGAAACATTAACACGTGTTTCCCTAAGATACCTGCTGTCCATGTTCACCTAGCAGCAAAATAGGTACCTGGGTGTTAGTGGACTGGTGTGGGTCGCATCCTGGGGGACATAACTGACCTAATTTGCGGGAAATGCTCTGCATAACAAGGGGCTTTCTATATAGTAGTATGTCATTGATGTCAGCTATGGTCTGTATACCTTGTACTTGTAGAAGTAGATTATTATTATTATTATTATTATTATTATTATTATTATTATTATTATTAAGTGTGGGTTGCATACTGGTGCTGCATACTTGAGATTCATGATGGCTGTTTTTGCATTTGCCAAACGAACAATGGCTAGAGAGGTTACTGGGTTGAGTGCCTCTGGTGGTATACCAGGCACTGTGTGCACTCCTTAGTTTACCTCGCTGGGAGAGGTGCAGTCTCTGACCCTCGACTCTATACACTGCACCAAGACAGTAGACCTACTTCAGCAAGACAGTAGACCTGCTGCAGTGCTCCTTCCTTATATTTTTATGCTGACTTGAGTTTAACTAGAGGCTGACCCAAGGAGGGGTATTATCTGGTCTTGTTGCCTTCAAGGTATCTAACTCAGGCTCTTTCCCTCGCCTCCCACTGTATGTACTGTGTCCGGTACTGGCTGGTGCACTCTGATTCTCTGATGTGTTTGATTACCTGTAGTTTACATGTGGTTCATTTTGGGAGTCATAGCCTTCCCTGCCAGGTGGCAAACATGGCCTCCTGGCTGATACGCTGACGAATCAGGCTGTGGGTGCTAGTATCAGGCAGAAAAAGTCATCTCAGAAGCTAATTTGAGGAACTTGTCTAGCTCCATCTTAAAAACAACTAGGTGTGTTGGGAACGCCTGGTATGAATGAAGGGAGGGTGTTAAGAGTCGGGGTCCCCTCACACTTGTGTATTTTGCACAGTGTGTTGAGAGTAGTTTGTGTGCAGATTTGGAACCTGTGTGTGTGTGTGTGTGTACTCGCCTAATTGTACTCACCTAATTGTGGTTGCAGGGGTCGAGACTCAGCTCCTGGCCCCGCCTCTTCACTGTCCGCTAATGTGTGTGTGTGTATGTGTGTAATTTACTGATTTTCTAGTAATCTGTACGTGCATGAGTTTCTAATAACCTAAATATTCACAGACACACACACACACACACACACACACACACACACACACACACACACACACACACACACTTTTAAACACCAGAACAGAGACAAGGACAATGGAGAATATTTTTTACAAACATTGTGGTAGATGGCAGGAATGGTGGTAGATGGCAGGAATGGTGGTAGATGGCAGGAATGGTGGTAGATGGCAGGAATGGTGGTAGATGGCAGGAATGGTGGTAGATGGCAGGAATGGTGGTAGATGGCAGGAATGGTGGTAGATGGCAGGAATGGTGGTAGATGGCAGGAATGGTGGTAGATGGCAGGAATGGTGGTAGATGGCAGGAATGGTGGTAGATGGCAGGAATGGTGGTAGATGGCAGGAATGGTGGTAGATGGCAGGAGTGGTGGTAGATGGCAGGAATGCTGGTAGATGGCAGGAATGCTGGTAGATGGCAGGAATGGTGGTAGATGGCAGGAATGGTGGTAGATGGCAGGAATAGTGGTAGATGGCAGGAATGGTGGTAGATGGCAGGAATGGTGGTCGATGGCAGGAATGGTGGTAGATGGCAGGAATGGTGGTAGATGGCAGGAATGGTGGTAGATGGCAGGAATGGTGGTAGATGGTAGGAATGGTGGTAGATGACAGGAATGTGGTAGATGGCAGGAATGGTGGTAGAGATGGCAGGAATCGTGGTAGATGGCAGGAATGGTGGTAGATGGCAGGAATGCTGGTAGATGGCAGGAATGGTGGTAGAGATGGCAGGAATGGTGGTAGATGGCAGGAATGGTGGTAGATGGCAGGAATGCTTGTAGATGGCAGGAATGGTGGTAGAGATGGCAGGAATGGTGGTAGATGGCAGGAATGGTGGTAGATGGCAGGAATGCTGGTAGAGATGGCAGGAATGGTGGTAGATGACAGGAATGGTGGTAGATGGCAGGAATGCTGGTAGATGGCAGGAATGCTGGTAGATGGCAGGAATGGTGGTAGATGGCAGGAATGGTGGTAGATGGCAGGAATGGTGGTAGATGAGAGGAATGCTGGTAGATATCAGGAATGGTGGTAGATGGCAGGAATGGTGGTAGATGGCAGGAATGGTGGTAGATGACAGGAATGCTGGTAGATGGCAGGAATGGTGGTAGATGGCAGGAATGCTGGTAGATAGCAGGAATGGTGGTAGATGGCAGGAATGCTGGTAGATGGCAGGAATGGTGGTAGATGACAGGAATGCTGGTAGATGGCAGGTATGGTGGTAGATGGCAGGAATGGTGGTAGATGGCAGGAATGCTGGTAGATGGCAGGAATGCTGGTAGATGGCAGGAATGGTGGTAGATGACAGGAATGCTGGTAGATGACAGGAATGGTGGTAGATGGCAGGAATGGTGGTAGATGGCAGGAATGCTGGTAGATGGCAGGAATAGTGGTAGAGATGGCAGGAATGGTGGTAGATGGCAGAAATGCCGGTAGATGGCAGGAATGGTGGTAGATGGCAGGAATGGTGGTAGATGGCAGGAATGCTGGTAGATGGCAGGAATGGTGGTAGATGGCAGGAATGCTGGTAGATGGCAGGAATGGTGGTAGATGACAGGAATGGTGGTAGATGGCAGGAATGCTGGTAGATGGCAGGAATGGTGGTAGATGACAGGAATGCTGATAGATGGTAGGAATGGTGGTAGATGGCAGGAATGGTGGTAGATGGCAGGAATGGTGGTAGATGGCAGGAATGGTGGTAGATGGCAGGAATGGTGGTAGATGGCAGGAATGGTGGTAGATGGCAGGAATGCTGGTAGATGGCAGGAATGGTGCTAGATGGCAGGAATGCTGGTAGATGGCAGAAATGGTGGTAGATGGCAGGAATGCTGGTAGAGATAGCAGGAATGCTGGTAGATGGCAGGAATGCTGGTAGATGGCAGGAATGCTGATAGATGGCAGGAATGGAGGTAGATGGCAGGAATGGTGGTAGATGGCAGGAATGCTGGTAGATGGCAGGAATGGTGGTAGATGACAGGAATGGTGGTAGATGGTAGGAATGGTGGTAGATGGCAGGAATGGTGGTAGATGGCAGGAATGGTGGTAGATGGCAGGAATGGTGGTAGATGGCAGGAATGGTGGTAGATGGCAGGAATGGTGGTAGATGGCAGGAATGCTGGTAGATGGCAGGAATGGTGCTAGATGGCAGGAATGCTGGTAGATGGCAGAAATGGTGGTAGATGGCAGGAATGCTGGTAGATGGCAGGAATAGTGGTAAAGTTAAACACTCCATCATACACAGTTTACAGTCTAGGTATGAACTGGCAAACGAGGTGAGGAATTAATGCCAGTTTAGGCGGGACCAGGAGCTGTGACTCGACCCCCTACCCTCCGCCCTCCCACAGCCTTAACTAAGTGAATATAAACACACTAGTGCATGTGGGTGTTATCAAGAAGCAAAACGCCCAGCAAGGAGCGGTGAATCGACCCCCCTTAACAACAACCAGAGTTAGGTACACACACACCTAGAAAGTGAGGTAGTGGAGGCAGGTACCATACGAAGAGGTATGATAAAGCCCGTAGAGTAAGGGGAGAGTGACTTGCTGGCGACCAGTGAAGAGGCGGGGCCAGGAGCCGTGAATCGACCCCTGCAACCACAATTAGGCGAGTACCAGGAGTCGATCGCTGGTGGTGTTCATCCTCGCCGCGACAAACGCAGCCAGCGACCTCCCCTGAGAGCCAGCGAACCACCCCAGCGACCAACACAAAGACACTGCCAACACACACACTCACTCACAACACATCTTGTTAATACACTCTCCAATTTATATATATATATATATATATATATATATATATATATATATATATATATATATAAGGCAAATATCGTACACCAAGCGATACAAGATGCAAAACAACCACAGGGAAGGGAGTTGAATGACAGCTCTAGGCCTTTCGTGTTGCAATCAACACATCAGGAGCTTGCAATGTTGCAGAAGAGGATATCCAAGCAAATACAATCACAGGAAGGCGCTTCCTATGATTGTATTTGCTAGGAGCAGTAGCAGTAGCAACAACAGAAACAAAAGCAACCCTCAAAAAACAGGAACAACAGCAGCAGCTGCATTACCGTAATTAGTAATATTCGCTGGTAAAGTGAAAGGGTCTCCACACACACTACCCACCTTAATGGGCGCCCGGACCTCAGCCTTTTTCCTTCCACTTTCCCGACATTTTTTGGGTCCAGGTGGGAGGGTAGTGGATGGTCTTCCAAGTGCTGGGGCTCCAGAATGTGCTTTTTAACAGATTACTTCCCGAGATGAATGAGTGTGGTTTCCCCGGGAGAATGTCGACTATTTCATTAAGTATTTTCTGGGTAATGCAAAGAGCAGTTCCTCTGTTATTTTTATATATATGTATATATTTTTTCCTCTCTTCTCCTCCTGACGTAACGTTTGTGTGTGTGTGTGTCTGTTTTCATGTTTTTGTTTCACTCTTCTCTTCTTTTCTCTCTCTCTATGGGTAACCACAGTTAAATAACGGGCGAAAGGTGTTCAGAGCAGTTTCTCTCACATGGACATCATAGCAAGGGCGTCGCATCAGTGCCTCGCTAGGCTAAGTTAGGTTAGTGTCGCCTGTTAGCCTAAATATAGTCAATAATGCATCAGTCGATAGATATAAAACTCCAACAGGGTGAACCTACGATATGTCACATAACCAAGTTCCATTCGAGTGGGCGCCTGTGACGAGCGGGGTGCCTCAAGGGTCAGTCCCAGGGACTGGTGCTGTTTCTGGTATATGTGACTGTGTTGTGGTTCACCCTCGTCAGTTCTGTGGTTCACCCTCGTCAGTTCTGTGGTTCCACCTCGTCAGTTCTGTGGTTCACCCTCGTCAGTTCTGTGGTTCACCCTCGTCAGTTCTGTGGTTCCACCTCGTCAGTTCTGTGGTTCCACCTTGTCAGTTCTGTGGTTCCACCCTCGTCAGTTCTGTGGTTCCACCCTCGTCAGTTATGTGGTTCCACCTCGTCAGTTCTGTGGTTCACCCTCGTCAGTTCTGTGGTTCCTCCTCGTCAGTTCTGTGGTTCACCCTCGTCAGTTCTGTGGTTCACCCTCGTCAGTTCTGTGGTTCCACCTCGTCAGTTCTGTGGTTCACCCTCGTCAGTTCTGTGGTTCACCCTCGTCAGTTCTGTGGTTCACCCTCGTCAGTTCTGTGGTTCACCTCGTCAGTTCTGTGGTTCACCTCGTCAGTTCTGTGGTTCACCTCGTCAGTTCTGTGGTTCACCTCGTCAGTTCTGTGGTTCACCCTCGTCAGTTCTGTGGTTCCACCTCGTCAGTTCTGTGGTTCACCCTCGTCAGTTCTGTGGTTCACCCTCGTCAGTTCTGTGGTTCCACCCTCGTCAGTTCTGTGGTTCACCCTCGTCAGTTCTGTGGTTCCACCTCGTCAGTTCTGTGGTTCACCCTCGTCAGTTCTGTGGTTCACCCTCGTCAGTTCTGTGGTTCCTCCTCGTCAGTTCTATGGTTCACCCTCGTCAGTTCTGTGGTTCCACTTCGTCAGTTCTGTGGTTCCACCTCGTCAGTTCTGTGGTTCCTCCTCGTCAGTTCTGTGGTTCCTCCTCGTCAGTTCTGTGGTTCCAAATCGTCAGTTCTGTGGTTCCACCTCGTCAGTTCTGTGGTTCCACACTCGTCAGTTCTGTGGTTCACCCTCGTCAGTTCTGTGGTTCACCCTCGTCAGTTCTGTGGTTCCACCCTCGTCAGTTCTTTGGTTCACCCTCGTCAGTTCTGTGGTTCCACCTCGTCAGTTCTGTGGTTCACCCTCGTCAGTTCTGTGGTTCCACCTCGTCAGTTCTGTGGTTCACCCTCGTCTTCCACAGACAGTCCACTACCATATATATATATGTCGTGCCGAATACGTCAGACTTGGGATTTGGGCTTAAATAGCAACGCTCTTGCCGAATAAGGCAAGAGAAAATTTGTGTATGCAATAATTTCGCAAAAAATCATTCTGAGCCTAACGAAAAAAATATACTCTATTGTTTGCTTATTATTAAATTGTAAACTTATCTAAAATATATATAGTTGGATTAGGTTTAATTAATTTGCGCTTGTTATAATAAGGTTAGGTAAGTTTTCTAAGGTTCTTTTGGTACAACATTATTAATTTTTACATTAACATAAATGAAACAACATATATCTTATCACCGAGTCAGGGTGACCCAAAAAGAAAGAAAATACTTTCATCATCATTCAACACTTTCACCTCATACATAATCACTCTCTTTGCAGAGGCACTCAGATACTACAGTTTAGAATAGTCCCTCCAAACTGTCACTATTCCAGACCCCTCCTTTAAAGTACAGGCATTGTACTTCTCATTTCCAGGACTCAAGTCCGGCTAACGGGTTTCACTGAATCCCTTCACTAAATGTTACCCTGCTCACACTCCAACAGCTCGTCAGGTCCCAAAAATCATTCGTCTCCATTCACTCCTATGTAACACGCTCACGCACGCTTGCTGGAAGTCCAAGCCCCTCGCCCAGAAAACCTCCTTTACCCCCTCCCTCCAGCCTTTTCTAGGACGACCCCTACCCCGTCAGTTCTGTGGTTCCACCCTCGTCAGTTCTGTGGTTCCACCCTCGTCAGTTCTGTGGTTCCACCTCGTCAGTTCTGTGGTTCACCCTCGTCAGTTCTGTGTTTCCTCCTCGTCAGTTCTGTGGTTCACCCTCGTCAGTTCTGTGGTTCACCCTCGTCAGTTCTGTGGTTCCACCTCGTCAGTTCTGTGGTTCACCCTCGTCAGTTCTGTGGTTCACCCTCGTCAGTTCTGTGGTTCACCCTCGTCAGTTCTGTGGTTCACCCTCGTCAGTTCTGTGGTTCCACCTCGTCAGTTCTGTGGTTCACCCTCGTCAGTTCTGTGGTTCACCCTCGTCAGTTCTGTGGTTCACCCTCGTCAGTTCTGTGGTTCCACCCTCGTCAGTTCTGTGGTTCACCCTCGTCAGTTCTGTGGTTCACCCTCGTCAGTTCTGTGGTTCCACCTCGTCAGTTCTGTGGTTCACCTCGTCAGTTCTGTGGTTCCACCTCGTCAGTTCTGTGGTTCACCCTCGTCAGTTCTGTGGTTCACCCTCGTCAGTTCTGTGGTTCCTCCTCGTCAGTTCTATGGTTCACCCTCGTCAGTTCTGTGGTTCCACTTCGTCAGTTCTGTGGTTCCACCTCGTCAGTTCTGTGGTTCTTCCTCGTCAGTTCTGTGGTTCCTCCTCGTCAGTTCTGTGGTTCCAAATCGTCAGTTCTGTGGTTCCACTTCGTCAGTTCTGTGGTTCCACACTCGTCAGTTCTGTGGTTCACCCTCGTCAGTTCTGTGGTTCACCCTCGTCAGTTCTGTGGTTCCACCTCGTCAGTTCTTTGGTTCACCCTCGTCAGTTCTGTGGTTCCACCTCGTCAGTTCTGTGGTTCACCCTCGTCAGTTCTGTGGTTCCACCTCGTCAGTTCTGTGGTTCACCCTCGTCTTCCACAGACAGTCCACTACCATATATATATGTCGTGCCGAATACGTCAGACTTGGGATTTGGGCTTAAATAGCAACGCTCTTGCCGAATAAGGCAAGAGAAAATTTGTGTATGCAATAATTTCGCAAAAAATCATTCTGAGCCTAACGAAAAAATATACTCTATTGTTTGCTTATTATTAAATTGTAAACTTATCTAAAATATATATAGTTGGATTAGGTTTAATTAATTTGCGCTTGTTATAATAAGGTTAGGTAAGTTTTCTAAGGTTCTTTTGGTACAACATTATTAATTTTTACATTAACATAAATGAAACAACATATATCTTATCACCGAGTCAGGGTGACCCAAAAAGAAAGAAAATACTTTCATCATCATTCAACACTTTCACCTCATACATAATCACTCTCTTTGCAGAGGCACTCAGATACTACAGTTTAGAATAGTCCCTCCAAACTGTCACTATTCCAGACCCCTCCTTTAAAGTACAGGCATTGTACTTCCCATTTCCAGGACTCAAGTCCGGCTAACGGGTTTCACTGAATCCCTTCACTAAATGTTACCCTGCTCACACTCCAACAGCTCGTCAGGTCCCAAAAATCATTCGTCTCCATTCACTCCTATGTAACACGCTCACGCACGCTTGCTGGAAGTCCAAGCCCCTCGCCCAGAAAACCTCCTTTACCCCCTCCCTCCAGCCTTTTCTAGGACGACCCCTACCCCGCCTTCCTTCCCCTACAGATTTATACGCTCTCCAAGTCATTCTACTCTAAATGACCAAACCACCTCAACAACCCCTCTTCAGCCCTCTGACAAATACTTTTAGTAACTCCACACCTCCTAATTTCCACATTCCGAATTTTCTGCATAATATTTACACCACACATTGCCCTTAGACAGAACATCTCCACTGCCTCCAGCCTCCTCCTCGCTGCAGCATTTACAACCCATGTTTCACACCCATATAAGAGTGTTGGTACCACTATACTTTCGTACATTCCCTTCTTTGCCTCCATGGATAAAATTTTTTGTCTCCACAGATACCTCAACGCACCACTCAAATTTTTTTCTTCATCAATTCTATGGTTAACCTCATCCTTCATAAACCCATCTGCTGATAAATCAACTCCCAAATATCTGAAAACATTTACTTCTTCCATAATCCCTCTCTCCAATGTGACATCCAATTTTTCTTTATTTAAATCGTTTGATACCCTCATCACCTTACTCTTATCTATGTTCACTTTCAACTTTCTACCTTTACACACCTTTACACATATATACTAAAGTTTCATTTAGACGACGGGATATTCAAATAATGGTCAGATGTCAAAAATATAGCTCGAGGCCTTTCGGTTTCTGAGCAAAGCCTTCGTCAGGAGGCAAGAGGTCATTAAAGTCATGGTCGACGTCTCAGGTTTCCTATAAACAGTTGACACGATTGATGATTTTGGGCTTCAATGGGAAGGTTCTTGATGTTGGGGAGGAGGAGGAGGAGGAATGGGGTCTTGATCCGAGGATTGGAACAACCCATTCTCATGCTAGGGGGTCGACCCTGATGACCTCCCGTCACCCAGGCGCTTTTTATTCTCTCTCTCTCTCTCTCCTCCCTCTCTCTCTCTCTCTCTCTCTCTCTCTCTCCTCTCTCTCTCCTCCTCTCCTCTCTCTCTCTCCTCTCTCCTCTCTCTCTCCTCTCTCTCTCTCTCCTCTCTCTCTTCTCCCTCTCCTCCTCCTCTCCTCCTCTCTCTCTCTCTCTCTCTCTCTCTCTCTCTCTCCCTCCCTCCTCTCTCTCCTCTCCTCCTCTCTTCTCTCTCTCTCTCTCTCTTCTCTCTCTCTCTCTCTCTCCTCTCCTCCTCCTTCTCTCTCCTCCTCCCTCTACATTCCATCTCTCTTCTTCTCCTCTCTTCTCTCTCCCTTCCTCCTCTTCTCTCTCCTTCCTCCTCCCTTCCTCTTCCTCTCTCCTCTCCCTCCTTCCTCTCCTCTCCATCTCCTCCTTCTTCTCCCTCTCCTCCCTCTCCCTCTCACCTCCCCTTCCTCTCTCTCCTCTCCAGTACATAGGAATACAAGGGAGCACAGTTAATTTCAGGATAGATTAACAGAAGGCTCTCTCCCCACAATCCAATCTACTATTACTACTACTACTACTACTACTATTGCTATTACTACAAATATAACTACTACTATGCTGCCACCAATATTCCATTTATAATTTATGCTGAATCAGACATGTTGAAGTTAACTTCAGAAGTAGCGTCAGGTTTGCACTGGCCTCAGCCACACAGAGCACCGTAGCTAGTCATCAAGTACACTGCTTCTAGTAAGGGCTTGTGTATCTAATTGAAGCGTCTAGGTGTTGACCCTCCCGGGTTCAGGAACTGGGTTGTTTAAGTACTTGCTACTCCAGTAGGGGTGTGTGTGTGTGTGTGTGTGTGTGTGTACTCACCTAGTTGTGGTGTGTGTGTGAATGAGAGAGAGAGAGAGAGAGAGAGAGAGAGAGAGAGAGAGAGAGAGAGAGAGAGAGAGAGAGAGAGAGAGAGAGAGAGAGAGAGATATTCACTTCCCTTCAGCCACTCACATGCAGTGGAATACTTGCATAGCGGCCACTCCCCACCTCACTAAGTGGTACTCATCACCCACTGAGAGGACTCCTCTCTCTCTCCCCACCCACCTAACTCCCCTCCCTCTCTCACCTACCCACTTATCCCTCCTACTCTAATTAATCCATCACGACCCTGGCACTTGTGACACAGAGTGCCACCTGCTCATCAGATGGAGAGTGCCCGTTGACACCTAAGAAGGCAAATAATAATTCAGGTTTATCCTATGGATTAGGAACCCAGGATAACCCAAGGAAAGCCAGTGTGGCTTATTTTCCTTCGCTCTTCCCCAGGATGCCACCCACAGTTGCCTAGCACTCAGGTACCTACTTACTGCTAGGTGAACAGGTGACGTTAGGAGACAGTGCTGAAGGTTTGGTCATTTTGTTTACATATCCTTGCCTGTTGGCCTGTGTGCGGCCAGCAGTAACAGCCTGGTTAATCAGGCCCTGATCCACTGCGAGGCCTGGTCATGGACTGGGCCGCGGGGGCGTTGACCCCCAGAACACCGTCCAGGTATATCCCAGGTCTTCACCTATCCCTGGCTTATCATCCACTAATCCCTCCATCCACTTATCCTTGGGGACCTACAATATCCTATTCTAGCATCTCAGGATTTACCTCAACCCTTGGGGAAGCGCTAAATCTATAGGGGCTGTTCAGGGCTTGGGACATATACACCGAGAGGTGTTTGTTTTCAGCGTATATGACACTGAAAGTTGAATTTAATTGCAGTCAGAGAGATTAATAGTGTTCTTGTCTAGCGGTGAACAGGTTATGTACAGCCTTGTTGACCCTTCGTGCAGTCGATAGCCTTTAAACCCCCTTAACCAATATATTCATTGTTTTGAGATGATGGGTAATAAGGTGGTTGATGCAGTTCCTGGGTTCAAGAACCCTTCATAAGCGCCAAGGTTCTACCAGCCCTGGCTGCCTTCAAGAGGGAGCCGGATACCTTAAATCTGTACGCGATCAGCCGGTCTGTGGTTCGTACGTTGGACTACGTGCAGCCAGCAGTAACAGCCTGGTTGATCAGGCCCTGATCCACCGGGAGGTCTGGTCAACGACCAAACCGCGGGGGCGTTGACCCCCGGAACACCCTGCAGGCAGGTAGACTATAAATGCTTTTTATCTAAGCACTTCCCCAGACTATCCCTTCACAAACTCACTAAAATAACCAGTCATTGCAGTCCGCAGCGTCTGCAGTTCCAGCCAAACCCCGGCTCAATTTTCAGCCGAGCAGATTTCAATTTGTAATCCAAGCAAATTCTCTGTTTACACTCTGTTATGGAATATCAAACAGAGCAAACAGTGGTCCGCATCTGAGGCGAGCAGGGATGGCGGTCTTTTTAAACGTGTTTGCCCTTGCGCCCAGCCACTCTCGGGGTTCCAGAAGGCTTCGTCGGGGTTTCCAGAAGAGATCAGAGAGGGAGATAAGGGCGAGGAGGAGCTGACAGCCTCACCGAGTGGAAGCTTGCAAGTGAAAGACGGAGGCTGTGGTGCGGCTCTCCGCCTCCTCGTTAATTGGTCCCACACGGAGGCCGGGAGACTGCCAGCAGGCTAAGCAAACCCAACGTTCGCTTCCCCGCCTGCACACCCCCACACACACACCACCCTCCCCTTTCTACCCCCTCTAACACCCTTCCCCCACACGCCCCACCATGAAATACCCCTCCTAGCCCTTCGACACGTCCGTCTCCCCACCATGGTAAACCCCTCTTATCCCTTCCACACGTCCGTCTCCCCACCATGAAATGCCCCTCCTATCCCTTAAGTTTATTTAGGCACAAGTACATAAGTACAATTATCATACATAGTGTAAATCACCTAAGATAACCCCTAAAAAAGTCAGTGACTTATTTCTATTGCGGTCCTTCAAGACGTCCGTCTCCCCACCATCACTAACGACCCATTAGAACACACTCAGAGAAAGCAGATCAGAATTTTATGTAAGATAGCAGACTGGGGGGTGGAGGAGGTCAGAGTGCTTGGCAGTGTCTGGAACACACTGCTTTGAGGCACTCTGCCCATTACGGCCCCAACAGTTGCCACAGCTCCACAAACACTCTCCTGTTCCACCAGTTTCAAGCCTTTTTAATTTGCGTTCGTTTTGAGAAGCAACGTCGTTGCTACTCTCCAGTTGCTGCTGGGGTCTTAAATGGAATTGTGTGTGCCTTAAAGACGTGAAAATTCCCGTCTGTAGCTGCGGAGAAAATAAAAAAAATCAACAAAAGAAATGGTATATGACGAGTGAGTGCAGGCATTCCCCCACCGACGGTCTTTTCAGTTTCAAGATGAGATGAACAGCCTCGACGGCTTTTAACCTGGTCAAGTCCTCTCGTTGCCACGGAGCACTGTTTGTTCCCATCATGGTCTCCTCTGAGGAGCCATTGGAGGCTGAAATTCCAGGCAGAATAAGGCTGAGTGTGGACACCCGGCGCGTCCCGCCCGCCTCGCCCGGGGCTACGACCCATCCACCTGAAAGACGTAACACACAGAATGCAAAATGCTTTCCTTGTCATGAAAAAGGCAGAGGCGGTCCCATTCAGAGAGGACACTTGCACCGGCAACGGTTAATGATGTACACTTGTGTACCCTGGCACAGTGTCACCCGCTTATTTACGCCAAGATAAAGCGGTGAGAGAAATTATGGAGAAATGTATATGAGGTTCTCATGGTTGAGAGAGCTGAGGGAGGGCAGTGTGAGAAGCCTGGCTGTTATTGTCTAGTCTTCCCCGCCCCTTTCCCTCTTATCCTACCTACTGTTGTGCATCTTTTGTTCATCGTTTTAAAAGCAATAATAGCTAGATAAGTTCCGGTTCCAGATAGCCTCTGTCTACGATAGCCTCTACCTACGATAGCCTCTACCTACGATAGCCTCTACCTACGACAGCGTCTACCTACGATAGCCTCTGCCTACGATAGTCTCTACCTACGATAGCCTCTGCCTACGACATCGTCTACCTACGATAGCCTCTGTCTACGATAGCCTCTACCTACGATAGCCTCTGCCTACGACAGCGTCTACCTACGATAGCCTCTACCTACGATAGCCTCTGCCTACGACAGCGTCTACCTACGATACCTGGAGTTTACCTGGAGAGGGTTTCGGGGGTCAACGCCCCCGCGGCTCGGTCTGAGACTAGGCCTCATGGTGGATCAGGGTCTGATCAACCAGGCTGTTACTGCTGGCCGCACGCAAACTAACGTACGAACCACAGCCCGGTTGGTCAGGTACTGACTTTAGGTACCTGCTTCTAATACGATAGCCTCTACCTACGATAGCCTCTGCCTACATTAGCACTTTCCCGGCCATGGTAACATATACCACAAGATATTTTATTATCCAGAGTATATACAGGAAATTTGAATTTGCAAGGACCCCAATGGATGTAAGTCTGTCAGATTTTTGGGGGGGATTATCCTAAGTAATTTCCACCATGTATAATAATTGTACTAGCGTGTAGCCGTACCTAGGAAAATGCAACTTATGGGGACGTTTCGGTTCGACTTTGACCGAAACGTCGTAACTTTCATTCTGTATGCGAACCCCGGAGCGGGAGTGGTTTGAAGCCATGGCGAATGATTCGTAAAACTACAGGTCAGTGCGTAGGCCACTGGGCCAGCTGGTTAAAATAAGATTCATCCAAAGGGAGGTTAGCATGGGCCACCACTGTGACTACAAATGCTATTTTTTATAGAGGAATCCCCAGCCACGCTGGCGGGGAACTTCTCAAAATACCCCCTTCCCACTGCTGCCCCCTCCATCTCTTGATCCCCTACCCTCGTAGGACCCCCGCCGACCCCAGGAGGACCCCAGAAAGGACCCCTCCAGGGAGAGGAGGAGCCTACCACACATTGTGTGAGGATTCTCAAGGCTAAATTGAAGCATTTGTTGTGTCTAATGGAAAACCGCCCACTGAAAAGCACAGCACGCCCACCCTGCCGCCCGCCCCGCCCCGCCCCACCTGCACACCTTGCTAGCACACCCGCCCACCCACCCAACCGCCCACTGCAGCGCGTTAACAATTTCCTCCTTCCCTGTGGCACCCGCCCATTTCTCCAGCCGACCACCCTCCCACCCGCCCGCCCGCCCGCCCATCACTGCCACCCGGCAGCCAAACTCTAAGTAAATAGAACACAAGAGAGAGTTACCTCATTCACCCCTCTACCACCCATTCACCCCTCTACCACCCATTCACCCCTCTACCACCCATTCACCCCTCTACCACCCATTCACGTCTCTTCTACCACCCATTCATACCCTCTTCTACCACCCATTACTCAGCCTTCAGTATACAAGAGGCGTTACCCCTCTGAACCTTAACACTGAGTCTCTGGAACAGAGAACTAGCTGATCTTGGATCCCTAGCTGTCCTGGCGAATCTTTAGCCCAGCTCCTTAAGGCATTGGATGTGTTCTTCCCTCATAAGGCTAGGGCCTCTGAGCCCATGGGCTCAGACTTTTGGGACTCTCTGAAGCTGGTAACAGCCCCTCCTTCCTCACTGGGGTACAGGAGATAGGTCTCAACCAGTGTGGATATTCATTTGTGGTCCCACACCACCTGTCCAGGCTTGCAAGGTGATTCAATCTGGACGCTTTTGGTTGCCACTGGACCTACATAGCTGGGGCGACTCCCTTATTGCTGGGCATCCAGCTGTTGATGCTGTTAATCTCTTCCAGACTGGTGATCTTTGCCTCAGACCTACCGCAAACAAGAGCATGGTACCCGAATGAGTCTGCAATTGCACTGCTACAAATGCACTGTGTTCTGCAAGGCTATGCACAGCAAGACCGAGTTCAACACCAATGTGGAAACAGGACGTGTTTCCTTGAGACACCTGCTGTCCTTGTTCACCTAGCAGTAAGTGGGTTACCTGGGTGTTAGTCGACTGGTGGGGGTCGCATACTGGGAGACAAAATTAACCTAATTTGTTAGAAATACTCTGCATAACCAGGGTCTTTCTATATACTGTAGTATGTCATTGATGTCAGCTATGGTCTGTATAAGACAATAAGTTGAATCATGCACTTGTAGAAACAACGCTTATTAAGAGCATAAGAAAGAAGTAGCACTGCAGCAGACCTACTGGTCCATGTGAGGCAGGTCCAGCTCACACCCACTCATGTCTTTATCTAACCTATTTTAAGAACTACACAAGGTTTTAGCTTCAATGACGCAACACTGATATGAATCGTCTGGGGGTCGAGGCGTGTGACTAGGGAGAATTAGGCATAACCAGTAGAAAATCCCCCACATGAAGAGCTCTCACTGCCATAAATCATGATAGAGGAAGAGGGAAGAAGATGGAAGAGTGTAGAATGACAACTAAGGGGGATAGAGAGAGAGAAAGAGAGAGAGAGAGAGAGAGAGAAGAGAGAGAGAGAGAGAGAGAGAGAGAGAGAGAGAGAGAGAGAGAGAGAGAGACAACAAGCATAAAAATACAATCTTGTTCTCTCTTCCTACATGGTATCCCTGCTATTCCTCCCTGCATGGTAGCCCTGCTATCCCTCCCTACGTGGTCTCCCTGCTATCCCTCCCTACGTGGTATCCCTACATTTGATCCCTCCCTACACTGTATCCCTCCCTACACGGTATCCCTCCCTACACTGTATCCCTCCCTACATGGTATCCCTCACTACACTGTATCCATCCCAACATGATATCCCTCCCTACACGGTATCCCACCAGTATTTACAAGCAAGGGGGGGTCACAATTTTTCCTTGTATCCCCCCGACCGTCAAATCAAACTTGTATATTCTAATTTGCTTATTAATTTTTTTCAGGTCTCTTGATGGAGATTCATCAATTATTCCAAAATTTGAGCTACATGGATTTATATTTCAATTTAAGAGGTATTTGTTTTTGGGGGAATATTTTGTAGTACCGTATCCCCCCTTTGGTCAGTCTGCACTACCAAGTCTGTATATGTGGTGTATATGTGGTGTATATGTCGGTGTATATGCACCGAGAGGTGAATATCTCAGTGTATATACACTGAGATATACACATCTCAGTGTATATACACTGAGAGGTGTATAACTCAGTGTATATATACTGTTCGACCTCAACATTCAACACTGCAAACCTTATTCTGAATTGTTACGTCAAATCCCAAAATGTCTTAGATTATCAACCAGGTTGTTGCAACATCTACCTGGAGTTTACCTGGAGAGGGTTCCGAGGATCAACGCCCCCGCGGCCCGGTCTGTGACCAGACCTCATGGTGGATCAGGGCCTGATCAACCAGGCTGGTACTGCTGGCCACACGCAGTCCAACGTACGAACCACAGCCCGGCTGGTCAGGTACCGACTTTAGGTGCCTGTCCAGTGCCTGCTTGAAGACAGCCAGGGGTCTATTGGTAATCCCCCTTATGTATGTATACTGCAGTCTAGTTAACTCAGTTGCTGTCACTGTTCACCTAGCAGTAAGTAGGTACCTGGGTGTTAGTCACCTTACACCTCCTGTCCCTGTTCATCTAGCAGTAAGTAGGTACCTGGGTGTTAGTCACCTTACACCTTAAAACAAAGGGCAGTAGGTGTAAGGAGACTAGCCCCCAGGTACCTACTTACTGCTAGGTGAACAGGAGCAACAAGTGTAAAGATATTTGTTCATGTGTCTCTGCCAGGTCAACAATGAACGCAGTTTTCTTATGTTTGGAACCACGTTCAGTTATCTAGAATAGGAGAAGAGGAAGAGGAAGAGGAGGAGGAAGAGGAGGAGGAAGAGAAGGAGGAAGAGAAGGAAGATTTGGTAAACAAGGATAACCCAAGAAAGCCAAGCTGAATAGCTTATTTCCGTTGTGGACCTGTGGTCCGGGTTAGCCCAAGAAAATAGGGCCTTGTACGGTATAAGTTGTCAGTGGCCCTATGGACCACACTAACGAAGCCATAGCAAATCACCGGGACTTGTTTGACTTATGCTACACAAATAATGAGTGACACAGCGTCTAATGGGAGATAATTAGGTTTGATCCAGACAAGGAAAGGATGGCTTCAGAGCCTTGGATCACAAGCCCATCGCTGGAGGAGAACAGATGGTAGAGGCCATAAGGCAGACAACATTAATCAACTAACTTTACCGAGGCAAAAAGAACTCGGTTAATCCATACCAAGATAGGCGAGGTTCTGGAAACAAAAGCCGCTATTGATATACGACCTCGACAATATCCATTCCGTACCGAGAAAGAGAAACAGAGAGAGGAGGGAGAGAGAGGTAAAAAAAAGTGTTCCGCCCTCTTAATCACAAGCGAACGCGGCCATAGAGACTCAGCCGAGCGTGAGGACACAATTTTGTAATGAACGTTAACATCATACATCCGCCACTCTTACCAACACACCTTTGATGAGAAGTTTCTATACCTCTCCGACATCTCGTATCATTTTAAAAACCACCAGCAGAGGCATCCGGGAGGGCATCCTTTTTTGATCATTTCTCAACACTGACTCCCCGTCCGGTTGAGTTCCCTTCGGGGGCTCTGAGAATGAAAGCCCTGGGGAGGATTGTCGTGGCTGAGGCAACCTGGAGCCACACCGCCGTCTTGTATCGTATCACTCAGTGTAAAATATTACTGAGATTGGATTCTAATTATGGGGTTGATAATGAGTTGACTGGTGCAGTTACTGGAAGCAGCCAGCTGTTCAACTCCTCATTCCGGTTTTCTCTGCCAGAAATATTGTTGACATGTGTATAGAGACACAACTAATGAAGGCCTCCTCCTCTTTCTTTTATTTTTATTCTTCGTCCTCCTCTTCTTCGTCTTCCTCCTCCTCCTCTTCCTCCTCCTCTTCTTCGTCTTGTTTACGTTACACCAGGGACTCAGACTCGTCATAAAAACATATGAAAAATATACAACTGCTGCTGTGCGTCTAACAATCACTTATCCTAATAAATCATCCTTACTAACAACCTCCTTTATTAATAGTCAAGAGCTTCTTTATTCAGAGATTAATTTTATTAGAAATATGTTATATGTGTACCGTCAGACTGTATGCTTTTAAAACACATATTACAGTGAAAAAAATATTTATACACGTTACCCCTAGTCGACAGGCTTTTTTTTTTTTTTTTTTTTTTTTTTGGCAATTTCGAAGAGAAGTCAGGTGTGACTATAGATCAGACAACACATGATATATATATATATATATATATATATATATATATATATATATATATATATATATATTTAGAAAATATTTAGAAAATATCCAGAGAATTTAGAAAATTTCCAGAGAATTGAGAAAATTTCCAGAGAATTTAGAAAATTTCCAGAGAATTTAGAAAATTTCCAGAGAATTTAGAAAAATTCTATAGAATTTAGAAAATTTCCAGAGAATTTAGAAAATTTCCAGAGAATTTAGAAAATTTCCAGAGAATTTAGAAAGTTTCCAGAGAATTTAGAAAGTTTCCAGAGAATTTAGAAAGTTTCCAGAGAATTGAGAAAATTTCCAGAGAATTTAGAAAATTTCCAGAGAA
>WNWK01002553.1:130000-204781 GCA_009830355.1 Cherax destructor | reverse complement strand
CACCATGTTGATGAAAACTTTTGGGGACTGGTCTCGCTACTCCCACCCAGGGAGCCGGAGCCGGGGCGCCATTTGGAAAGACCCGATATGCGCTGGCCACTGCAAACTTGACAAAAATCCTCGACGAACCGTTGAGAGATATCCCAAATAATTCTTCAATGGATATCCCTAAAGAATCCGTCAAAATAGCTGGGAGGAGAACATCTGCGTTGCTTGGGTAAATCGCGCCCTGCAACACTTCAATACAGACAGTATTGACACGTCGTCTGTAGCGCTCCACCATGTTGATGAAAACTGTATGGGAGACTTCGGTCTCTGCTACTCCCACTCCAGGGAGCCGGAGCCGGGTCGCCATTTGGTAAAGACCCGGGCCGGGAGAATTCCCGGTGAATCAACACCTCCTCCACCTAGGATAACCTAAGAGTTGCTGGACTCTCAGTCTCAAACTAAATGTAGGGATTTGGTTTATTCATGTGTGTGGTTAGGGACAACCTCCAGCTATGAACTAAAACGTCTGAAATCGTGATGAATTCATAGTAATACTAGTAATATTAAAGCTTCTATGGGTTTAAAAATAAGTCAGATATGAAAATTACACCACACTGTGGAAATATATATATATATATATATATATATATATATATATATATATATATATATATATATATATATATATATATATATATATATATATATATATATATATATATATAACTGGGAACTGAAGTAGCAGATTCGGCAGAGATTTGGATTTGAAAATCCAAGGTCATGTAAAAAAAAAGACAGTATGCAGTCTATCACATTTTATTAAGAAAACATTTTGTCCAGCAGGGACTCAATTCTCAATTCTCGAAACTTGAAGGGCTTTATCAATTCCAGAGAATTAAGTCTTTGAAAAACCGCACATTGTGGCTTTGTAACAGCCTTTTATCTACATTTTACCATCCACATACAAGGGACGCTTGCTCAGTGCCATGTACTTCATAAACGATAACATACAAACCTAACAACACGAGCAAGAAACTATTAAATGTAACCACAACCAACGCCTAACGCAGTTCTTACATTCTCTAAAACTGGAGAATGGCCCTCTCGGTCAACACCAAACTCATCCACAAAACTTGACACATTAGTCAGTCAGACGGTTTTCTTTTGGCGATTTTCCGCGTTGAGAGGAACACAGATTTTCAGGCAAGATTGGAAAAGCGGGTTCTATCTCTTATGTATGTCCACGGCCGGGTTGTCTGTGTTGGGTGTACAGAATCAACTGTCCGAACTCAGTGACCAAAAGTGTTCGAACGCTGATCACTAAGGTTACTAGAAGTATTTGATACCAAGGCTACTTAAGACGACCAAATTTTTTAAATTAATTGCCACTTAGGAGTGATGAAAGTAATTAAACCCGGTACCACTTAATAATAATAATAATAATAATAATACATGGAAACTCTTATAACATGTGTTCAAAGCCGTGACCACTTAGATTCGAACATGCACTGATCCGAGACAGAACACGCGTTCGAATCCAGAACCACTTAAGGCATAGCACAAGCGCTGTTAACACAGGATCACCTCGAACATGGACTCGAAACAGAGACCACATAGAAGCCAGGGTAAGTGCTTGACCCGGGGAATACTTAGAATAAACACTGCACAAGCTGTGATAGACACTGACTGGGCCCCTTATTCTACATTTTCCCTCAACACAGCCTGTCTCTCTAAGGTGCTAACACAGCTCACAGTCTGCCATATATACATACCTATGTATATTTGTCTAAGCCACAATATCGTGGCTGGAACAATTCACAAACAACACATACTTAGAAATGACAGATTGTATGACGTTTTGTTACGTCCTGGACCGAAAAGAGAGGCGGAAGGAAGCAATAGTAGTAGTAGTAGTAGTAATAATAGTAGTAGTAGTAGTAATAGTAGTAGTAGTAATTACAGTGGAATGAATAGCAGGAGGGGCAGGTAACCCCATTCTCCAACACACGTCCCAAAGGGATCACTAAATGTCATGGGATAATAAGTCGAATAAAGACTTTTTTTCCAGACAATCTACCCTGTTTTTGTTTTCGTTGGCCCTGTGTTGACCTTCGTTTAGTTTCATGCAAAAATAAAAGCGTCTCCTGGGATCACCTTCATGAATCTTTTGTCCGGCGCTTAAAGGTGACGCTCAGGGAAGCACACCCGCATCAAATGATATTAAAACCTTTCAATATCCACTTTTGAGAAATAAACAAATTTTTTTATTTATGTGTTGGGGTTCTGGGAGAGGTATAGTGTCTTGGGAGAAGCTAAAGGGATGTATAGAGTTAACGGAAATAACAAAGATGGAAACTAGAATCACTGAGGGTAATCTAGAGATTCTAGACAGAAAATTGAGTCACTGACAGTAAAAGAGATATTGAATAAAGTTATTAAAAATATTCGAGAAATATAGAGCCACTAACAGGAACAAAAAGGAAGAAAAGCGACACTGAGAGTAACAAATGTAATATAGAGAGTAGAGGCTTGATACAAACAGAGAATATAGAGCTATAGAACAATAAAAAATAAACACTGAATCATGGAAGACACGGAGTCTCTGAAGAAAATCATGAACCAGTATAGAGTCCTCAGAAGCCACAAGGAAACACAAGAGTCACTCTCAGATAAGCAAAGAGGGAGCCCAGAAAGGCTGAGGCAGGGATCTATGCAAGGAAGGAAAGTGTGTAGGATTTTAGCGAGGGATGGGAAGGGATTCACAGATTTTCCAGCCTAAACCTCTGCAGAAAATCGGTAGTACAAAAGTGGAATATACAGACAGCATGTAAATAAAACACACAGTTCGGGTTAAGGCATTTTATTGTGGAGACGTTTCGCTCACCAGGGCGAAAGTCCCATGTTAGCGAAACGTCTTCATAGAGCCATAATCTGTATTGTGTGTCTTATTCACAACTGATGCTTCCAAAGGACCGTAAATGACCGAAAAAAGAAGAAAACAGCACAAAATAATAATGTTCACACTCATATTTCACAGAACTTCCAAACAAAACAAACATTTTTACGAGGCTAGTATTTCCATATACTTTTCCCACATATGCTGACCCTAAAAGGACACTTGACAGGCCCCCTACTTACTGGAGATACATTCACTAGTAACAACAAGGTATATAAGAGTGCTGAAACAAGAGTAACAATGGTGTATAAATGATTTAGAAAAGAGAACCGTTCTTCTCTGTATTGGACTGGAGAAACTAATGGTAGCGAAACGTTTCCTCCACATTTAAAATACCCAAATGTTGCACAAGAATCTCATTCATCACTTGGGATTAACACTCATTAGTCTAATAGACAATAAAAGGTAAGTGCCATGTTGACTAAGACAGTCCTCATCATCTGAAGAAGATATCCATTGAAGGTCGAAATATATACACAAAATTAATTTTTCCCTTTTCTTGGATGACTGTACATATAGGATTCCCTTAAACACTGACAAGTATTCAACACACTTTATAATTACCATGAATTTTTATATCCAGGCAGTGTTGTCTACGAACACATTATATAGTGGATATTAACACAAATCCTATACTCTGTAATATGATAAGCATAGCATTATTATGCTTATGCACTCGTCTGCTAGGCTCAATTTCATCAGTTTCATATTTAGAACATGGACGCTTAGTGTAAGTGGGAGGAGAATAGTTTCAGGTGAGTCTTCGATAGTTTCAGGTGAGTCTTCAATAGTTTCAGGTGAGTCTTCGATAGTTTCAGGTGAGTCTTCGATAGTTTCAGGTGAGTCTTCAATAGTTTCAGGTGAGTCTTCGATAGTTTCAGGTGAGTCTTCGATAGTTTCAGGTGAGTCTTCAATAGTTTCAGGTGAGTCTTCGATAGTTTCAGGTGAGTCTTCGATAGTTTCAGGTGAGTCTTCGATAGTTTCAGGTGAGTCTTCGATAGTTTCAAGTGAGTCTTCAATAATTTCAGGTGAGTCTTCGATAGTTTCAGGTGAGTCTTTAATAGTTTCAAGTGAGTCTTCAATAATTTCAGGTGAGTCTTCGATAGTTTCAAGTGAGTCTTCAATAATTTCAGGTGAGTCTTCAATAATTTCAGGTGAGTCTTCGATAGTTTCAAGTGAGTCTTCAATAATTTCAGGTGAGTCTTCAATAATTTCAGGTGAGTCTTCGATAGTTTCAAGTGAGTCTTCAATAATTTCAGGTGAGTCTTCAATAATTTCAGGTGAGTCTTCGATAGTTTCAAGTGAGTCTTCAATAATTTCAGGTGAGTCTTCAATAGTTTTAGGTGAGTCTTCAATAGTTTCAGGTGAGTCTTCAATAGTTTCAGGTGAGCCTTCGATTGATTCAGGTGAATCTTCGACAGTTTCAGGTGAGTCTTCAATAATTTCAGGTGAATCTTCAATAGTTTCAGGTGAGTCTTCGATAGTTTCAGGTGAGTCTTCAAGAATTTCAGGTGAATCTTCAATAGTTTCAGGTGAGTCTTCGATAGTTTTAGGTGAGTTTTGAGAAGCTCTGACAATTTCTGCCACAACTTCATCCCACAATGCAGTCAGTAGAGTGTATATTCTCATAAATACATAAGGTATATATTCTCACATGTACTGATACCCACAAAGTATATACACTCACACCTTAAAACTCAGAAGCTTAAATTCTCTCTCTATACTGAAAGCCATTTACACTAAAATAACCTGCAACAACAATAAAAATCATTAAGTGGTGATTTAGAGCAGGAAAAGCCTGCCTATCGCAATTAGTACACCAATTAGTAGACTAATTAGCAGATCAATTAGTAGACCACGAGAATCACAGAGGCATTTGAAGAAAGCAAAAAACACGGGCGTTGTATACACGGATTTTTCAATACCATTAAACAAATGTGACTGCAGTGATAGACTACGGAATGAATAGGTATTGTTAGGTTTTCCATGAAGCATTAAGCTGGTTTGGGTCACTCAGCGCAAAGAGTGATGGAGGCTCAGTCCTCCGTCCGCTCAGCGTGGTCCACTCTGGCAAATCAGGTTATTGGTAAGTGTCGTGAGGTCAAAATATATAATAAAGTAATGAAAGAGGCATTAACAATTCAAACTGATCGCAAAGAGTTAGAGTAAACAGACGAAAAATTCAGTCTGAAGAGATTGTAAAGGTGAGTTCCGCAAGGCAGAGTTCTGGTGCCGCTACTGCTTCTATCCTCAGAGTAGACACACAGTAACACCAGGGACAATTTTGTGTCATCGGTGGAATAGGCTGGTTGGCTGGTTAATGGGTTTTCAAGCCAATAACTATACGATAGTCATTAAGGCTGAATGTCACCTGTTCACCACCAGTCAAGAATACTTTAATTTTTAAAACAGATATTAGAGTAAACTCTCAGTATATATACACAGATATATATACATCACGGTGTATATATCCTTGTGGAACAGTACCAAAATAACCCAGTACGTGCCAGTGCGCCTTCAGCAGTGTTTATCCGCTCTTATATTTTCTCCGTTCCTAAGTTCTCATACAGAGAGATGCGTGAGAGGGATACAGGAACCACACAGACATATGACACCACAGGCTTCTCTAAGCTCTACATAGCAGTAGAGCAAAGCAAACACACCAACCTTCCTTGATAGTGATATGTCAGAAGGTTATTGTTGACATCGTGAACTCTGTGACAAGAGGAAATTCAACCCGCATGACCACACACCACGAAGAAAGAAAAAATCCTAAATATTTCTACACATACGAAAAATAGAAGTAAAAAAATGTAAAATTACCTCATTACTCACAGGAAATTTATACACTAATGACGAGAAAGAAGTGATTGATTTTTTTTAAAAAGACTCTGGACTGAATCAGAATGATTTAACTTATGTGCTATTTTAACTTATAGCGAGTCGTAGGTGAGGTGAGTAGGGGCACCATGCATTAAATATTTCTGCTTGAGTGATGCTAGATTCGTGGGAATATGCCCCACATGTCTACTACGATATATGAAAAAATGTTGGCTAATATTCTAAAAACTCTCTAGACAAGATAAAATGGTTGGAGAAATAAGGAAAAACAGAGGTTCAGAAAACACGCAAAAGTCACCTCTTCACTCGACTGAAGAAGCCTGCTATGCAAGCGAAACATATCTACGTTAAAGATACCAAAGTTATGCACATTTCTTATTTATCAGCTTGTTGGTACTGCATACCATAAACGATAATATACGAAGCTCTTAGGCCTGGGCCGCAGCTCTGGCCAACCACTTGCATGACTTAAGGTCATACCTTAACCGTGGTCCAGCCAATTACTGGGAGTGAACTATGTCCATTCATAACATTAATTTGCGGTCAGCTGTTATCCCGAACGAGAGGACAAGTTATCTATCGTTAAGTTGACGTAAAAAAAAAAATGGGTATGGGAAGCTGTCAGTAGCAATATATGGGATGGGACCTGGAACAGTGTGTAGGAAGAGGCAAAGAACAGTGTATGGGATGAGACCTGGAACAGTATATGGGATGGGACCTGGAACAGTGTATAGGAAGAGACCTGGAACAGTGTATGGGATGAGACTTTGAATAGTGTATGGGGAAATGACTGGAATGATATATGGGGGAAAGACTGTCTGGTACAATGTATGGGTAGAGTTCTAGTAGAAAAAAATGGGAAGAGTCTTGGAGGAATTAATGGGGAGAAATGTGGTACAATCTAACACATGTTTGTTGACTCATTGTTAACTAACACAATGTTAGCTAGAAGAATCGCTATCAAATTGTTAGCTAATATAAAGAGCTCTAACACAGTCTTTTTCAAAATTAACTGTTGGATCACACGGTGTTCTGTGGCAGTGCTCATTAACACAGTGCTACCTAATATACTGTTTACTAACACAGTAATTGATAACAATCCTTGCTAATCAAAATACTCGCTAGTTAAAATGCTTGCTAGTTGAAATACTCGCTAGTCAAAATACTCGCTATTTAAAATACTCGCTAGTTCAAATATTTGCTAGTCAAAATACTCGCTAGTTAAAATATTCGCTAGTCAAAATGCTCGCTAATTGAAATACTCGTTAGTCAAAAGTCAAAATACTCGCCAGTCGAGATACTAGTCAAAATGCTCGATAGTCACCAGCCTCATACCAAACAGTCACCTGCCTCATACCAGTCACCAGCCTCATACCAAACAGTCACCAGCCTCATACCAAACAGTCACCAGCCTCATACCAAACAGTCACCAGCCTCATACCAAACAGTCACCAGCCTCATACCAAACAGTCACCAGCCGCTTCATGAGTATTAGGAACAACAACGGTCAGTTACGCTGTTTACCATCAATCAACTTCAAGCTTTACACACCTCTCCGATTAGGGATTACCATAACGGTATCACGGCGTCGATTGGAGATTACCTTTAACAGCATCACAACGCAGAAAACCTAATCAATCAACGGCGAGGATCAAAAAAGGGAATAGTATGTATGTATATATATATATATATATATATATATATATATATATATATATATATATATATATATATATATATATATATATATATATAGAGAGAGAGAGAGAGAGAGAGAGAGAAATTGCAAGCTGCTATCAGCACAGTCTTTCAGTGGGCAATGGGGAATAACGTGAAGTTGATTGTTGACAAATTATAACCGCTCGATTTAGAAAGAATGGGAGTACATGGTAGTATATGGGAGTACTTCGGAGTACATGGGAGTCCGTGGAACACCCATGTAGCAGAGGACTTAGAAGTAAACATCGAGGCTATCTGCTGAGAAGAACTACCTATTTCTACCTAGATCAAGGACTCTCGTGTTTATCTAGATGTACGAGTCTAGGATAGAAAAGCAGAAGGCTCTCAAAAGGAGCACTAGATGCATAACAAAAAGAGGACTGACTAATAGAGCGAAAATAACATGTATAAACCTTGGTAATATATTCCGACAAATTGGTTTACAAAAACATGTGACCAAATACTAGGACATATTTATTAGAAAACGTTTCGGTCCTGGGACCTTGATCAGAAGTGATCAAGGTCTCAGGACCGAAACATTTCCGATATGTCCTAATGTTGCTCACGTGTCTTTCTAAATCTAAGTAACATGTAAAAGGCCAAGGCATAAAGATGTCAGAAGACCTTTTATTTATAGACCACCATAAGGCGTCTGTCACAAAGGCCAAAACAAATGAGAGGGAAAAAGTAACAGTTATTTTCGATGAGAGAAAAAAATACTTTTGTTGAAAGTATTGAAATCCGCTGCGTTTTCTCATTTCGAGTTAATTCAGGAAGGAGAAGGAAGGAGAGATAAAGCTGGAAAAGACACAGAGATCGTTTAATGCTCACATAAAGCCAATTAAGCTTTTAAAGTACTGTGGATGGTTTAAAGTTCTTGGAGTGTACTCTCTCCTCTGAAGATACTTCATGATATATGCATCACTATCTCCGCCAACTGCCAGATCAACTAAGTTGCGGTGGCTGTGTGGGCTAACGCACTACTAACGCCAACAGCCTGGTTGAATAGGCATGCAACAGAAAAGCATGGTGAGGCTGAAGGGTAGAAAAAACTCTCGAAACCGATCAGATATATAAGTAAAAATGACATGATCGAGAAGACAAGTAAATTAATAAGCCATTAGACACAGGTACGCACATACATATTAAATATTCACAAACATGGCAGTATAACACAATATTACTAGCATTATGTTTACAACTGAAATATACTTACAATGTATTTGTTAATTGGACTGAAACCCTGTCAGGTACACGAGGGTTATTAGAGCTTCTTGTAACTCAAGAATTGTTTCATCTCTTAATAATTCAAGTAATCTCTGTGCATATACTTTTAAGAGACACAACTCTCAGTGTATATACCCTGTATATCAGTGTTGGTATACACATAAGAAGACGTTTCACAACAGAGGATGTATTCAAAATCTTTGAAAAGTGAAGAATATAATAAATGTTTGATCTTAAAAGACAACTCTAGCATTACTGAATGAGAAGTATTTGTTCAGGAAGACGTATTCTCAAGTTAGATAAAGAAATATCAATATACTGCAGCAAACAGTTACAACAATTACGACTGTAAAATATATAAGAACACGAAAGTGTAGGGATGCTATCTTTATGCTTAACATAAGTCAACTGCTACCTGGAGTATACCTGGAGAGGGTTTCGGGGGTCAACGCCCCCGTGGACCGGTCTGTGACTGGGTTAACGAGATGGTAAAAATTACGAATCACAGAAAAGTGTACGTCTGTCGTTGTATATACACTGAGAGTTAACTTTAATCCCTATAATGAAGAATAAAGTACTTTTGAGTGGTGTTGACACAGGAAGCTTTAAGACGCTCGCGTAGTGAAAGGCTCGGAACTCCATTACAAAATTAACTAAAGGTAATTACAAAAATTAGTGGTTCAAATAAAGGCTTCGAAGTTTATTTTCTAAACGTAAAACTAGAAAGTCTCTCGAATGGAAAAGTAGCCAGATCCCCGGTAAGGAAGGGGAGGAAGAAGGATAGGGAAGGATGAAAATGGGTGAACGTGTGGGGGAAAAGGGGAGGAGTAGGGGAAAACAAAGATAAGTGGGCCAAGAACTTTTGATTTTTACTCGATAATGGGTGGGGGTGAGGTGTACATATTTTGTGAACACGAAGTTTAAAGAGGATGCATACTGCACGAGACAGAGAGAGAGAGAGAGAGAGAGAGAGAGAGGGGGGAAAATCTTTACTTCAGGCGGCGATGCAGAAGAGCACAAGAGGCAGTATGAGCAGGATTCTCAGTGGGGATTTACTCACATGAGAGTGGGAGGCTTACCACGCTACAAAGCTGACTTCAGTAGTCTACAAAGATGGCACCACCACGTTACAAGGCTGGCACCACCACGTTACAAAGCTGGCACCACTACGTTACAAATCTGGGATCACCACACTATAAAACTGGCACCACCACGTTACAAACCTGGCACCACCATACTATAAAGCTGGCACCACCACATTACAAAGCTGGCACCACCACACTACAAACCTGGCACCACCACGCTACAAAGCTGGTGCCACCACGCTATAAAGCTGGCACCACTACGCTACAAAGCTGGCACCAGCACGCTACAAAGCTGGCACCAGCACGCTACAAAGCTGGCACCAGCACGCTACAAAGCTGGCACCAGCACGCTACAAAGCTGGCACCAGCACGCTACAAAGCTGGTACCAGCACGCTACAAAGCTGGCACCAGCACGCTACAAAGCTGGCACCAGCACGCTACAAAGCTGGCACCAGCACGCTACAAAGCTGGCACCAGCACGTTACAAAGCTGGCACCAGCACGCTACAAAGCTGGCACCAGCACGCTACAAAGCTGGTTTCACAGCTATAAGTCACAGTATTCCTTTTCCTCACAGACATATTTAGTTAAGCAAATTTTTTTAACTTCTATCCCAAAGTTAGTGTTTGTGTGTGTGTGTGTACTCACCTATTTGTACTCGCCTATTTGTGGTTGCTGGGGTCGAGTCATAGTTCCTGCCCCGCCAAGAGCTATGACTCGACCCCTCTCCATGAGCTTTATCATACTTCTTCTTAAAGCTATGTGGTGAGTGGATCGCGCTAGATGAACAAGTGATGAAGGTAAACAACATACGCAGTTTTTGGAGTAGGTATGATGGGACTTTGGAAGCCAGGAATCAGGTCGATAGTGGTTCAAAGGCGTTGCCTGAAGGTGCAAATCGACTTCTGCAAACACATCTTGGTGTACACACACACACACACACACACACACACACACACACACACACACACACGATAAAGAGAGGTTGTTTGAGATGCTAAAAAGGGCCAGGAAATAATAAATGACAGCTAAAATCACCAATGAATCTTATAAAACACACGCAACAATATATGAACCCAGACACACTCACACCTATCTCTTGTGAATATCTGTTTCAGATGTTGAATACATGAGAGTTTTTGCTGAGTGAGATCCCCCATATTGAAGAGTGATGGCAGCGATCACTCACTCCTCGGAGCAAGCATCATACACGTACGTGCTTTATCAAACACTCTACAGTTTACCACTCAACACCCTTCACCCTCGAACATGGATGACAAAATCAGTTCAGAATATATCTGGCTAGGTGAGGGCTCCATGCTGGCACTGCATACTCATGTATTTTTTTTTTTTGTATATGTTGTGTACGGATTACACAATAATTATTTGCGGCACTATTCTTGCATTGTGTCTAACTCCTGTTGACGAAGGGTTCAGAAAACCGACACGTTGATAAATTAGACACATATGCAACACTTGGGTATCTTTATTGTGGAAACGTTTCGCCACACAGTGGCTTCATCAGTCCAATACAAAGTAGAAAGTTGAAAGGAGAGGAGTAGTTTGATGTAATCAGTCCCTCGGCCTGGAGTCGATGTGTTCAGTCCATCAATCTGGTAGTAAGTACAGCATAGGGCAATGGAGGTTGCTTATATACTGTAGACAAGTGAGGTGAAGCAGGAGGAGGCGGGGTCATAGTGGTACCATCCACTAGTCGAAGTAGGTCTTCGTCCAAAGGTTGGACAAGTGTTGAAGAATTCGTTTGTATCAAGATCCCAAGATGTTTGGACGAAGACCTACTTCGACTAGTGGATGGTACCACTATGACCCCGCCTCCTGCTGCTTCACCTCACCTGTCTACAGTATATAAGCAACCTCCATTGCCCTATGCTGTACTTACTACAAGATTGATGGACTGAACACATCGACTCCAGGCCGAGGGACTGATTACCTCAAACTCCTCCTCTCCTTTCAACTTTCTACTTTGTATTGGACTGATGAAGCCACTGTGTGACGAAACGTTTCCACAATAAAGATACCCAAGTGTTGCATATGTGTCTAATTTATCAACGTGTCTAACTCCTCTTGAAGTTTCTCTCAGTCATCTTCCTAGTGTATCTTCAATAGTTTTTCATCCTTTACAAACTAATATTATTCACATACACTAAGAATAGTGTGGGTCCAAGAAATGACCATTGGAGGAACCCACCTATTACATTTTTCCTCTATTTTGTTATCTATCTTATCGTCACAATATTTTCTTTTCAATAAATATACATAAGAATGTGGATAAATATACGATTGTATAGAATCATATTACGTAACGCAAACACATCTTAAACGTAAACAAAATCTTTGTGGTCGTAACGTTTTAAAATTGACTCTGAGTATCATATAAGGAAATGAATAATGAGTAATAAGGACAGGTTGAAGACTTTGAGATGCTTACGATACTGGTAGACAGGAACAACGTGAGTCCAAGAAAATGGTATATCATTAAATTTAAAGTGGCAGTAGATGGCACTGTTGTTGAAGCAATAAAAATTACGTGGAAAGCAATAAATAATTTCACTTTTGTTTGACACTTTTGTATAGAAGTCCTAACATCCTCGAACGTCTGACTTTCTGAATAAATAAAAAAATAATGCACCAACAATGTTATAATGAAGTTTAATGTATAAAATAATATATTAATAGTCACTTATCACTGTAGTACACAACTTATGATACACAGAGTGAAGGTTCAGGACAACATAATTATAAGCTTGTCTTAGCAGTGAGTAGTCATTATGTGTGGAATTGAAAGGAAAAGCCTCCCTAGAGTGTAACACTTGACAGTTGTCTCTGTAAGGCTTTGATGACCCGCTGCTGCAGAGGAAGTCAGACAGACTTAGAAGAGATGCTGAGAGATCTCACTGTGTATCATTGCATTCATCATCTGCTTATCTGCGGCTTCATAGAAGCACTTTCCTCCCACTGACACACACAAGAGGAAACCACGTACACTAGAGGCCCTTCTTGCTCACCTCCTTGAAAGGGAGCTTTCTGTATCAGCCTGTGTACGTGTATTTTGTCAGTTTCTTTCTAATTTTCCTCTTTTTCTTCCTCATATTCGTTATAGCCTCTAACCACCAGTTGGGCTACAATATGTGGCTGGTTCCAGAGTACCATATATATATATATATATATATATATATATATATATATATATATATATATATATATATATATATATATATATATATATATATATATATATATATATATATATATATATAAAAAAAAAGAAAAAAAATCCCCAAAAAGAAAATACTTTCATACATTCAACACTTTCACCTCACTCATACATAATCACTGTCTTTGCAGAGGCGGTCAGATACGACAGCTGAGAAAAGTCCCTCCCAGCTGTCACTATCCCAGACCCCTCCTTTAAAGTGCAGGCATTGTACTTCCCATTTCCAGGACTCAAGTCCAACTAAATCAATTAACTGGTTTCCCTGAATCCCTTCACAAAATATTGCCCTGCTCACACTCCAACAGCTCGTCAGGTCCCAAAAACCATTTGTCTCCATTCACTCCTATCTAACACGCTCACACATGCTTGGTAGAAGTCCAAGCCCCTCGCCCACAAAACCTCCTTTACCCCTTCCCTCCAACCTTTTGGAGGACGACCCCTACCACGCCTTCCTTTCCCTACAGATTTATACGCTCTCCAAGTCATTCTACTTTGATCCATTCTCTCTAAATGACCAAACCACCTCAACAACCCCTCTTCAGCCCTCTGACTAATACTTTTAGTAACTCCACTGAATAGGTAAAATTGGTCAATTAGCAAGAACTCGTTTAAAATTAAGTCCTTTCTAAAAATTTCTCTTATACGTTTAAAGATATATTTTTTTTTCATTTATGTTAATGTAAAAATTAATAATTTTGTTCCAAAAGAACCTTAGAAAACTTACCTAACCTTATTATAACAAGCGCAATTTAATTTAGCCTAATCCAACTAAATATATTTTAGATAAGGTTACAATAATTTAATAATAAACAAACACAATGAAATATATTTTTTTTCGTTAGATTCAGAATGATTTTTGCGAAATTGCATACACAAATTTTCGCTTGCCTTATTCGGCAAGAAGAGCGTAGCTATATAAGCCAAAATAGCAAGTTTTACCTATTCGTAGGGCATTCCCTTTAGCTAGTGTATGTGTGTGTGTGTGTGTGTGTGTGTGTGTGTAAACAAAAGTTTATACGAGTTTTAAATATTATTCATAAGTGTGTAACCTATCAGTAACTTTAGACATCAAGTCCGGAACGATACAGCAAGAGAGAGATAAAGCTGCGCGTAATATCTATGAAACTTTGGGTAAAGTCTGGAATAAAAGCCTTCTAGTAGGAAGAGAAGGGAAGGGAGATGGGGAATGGTTCCTTGATGCTAGTGAAGCACTCTTTATCCAAGAAAGTTCAGCTACTCTCCCCTTCCTTGGATCACATATTATTAGCGCTCATCCCCAACACGTTGCTTGACATCTTTTGGCTACAAAGCTTCTCTATGAATTTAATAATAATAATAATAATAATAATAATAATAATAATAATAATAATCTTGCTCCTTCCTTCTTTAGTAAAATTTACTGCAACCCTATTTAGCAAAATCTGCTGCTACTTTATTCTTTATAGTAGTTCCAGACCGAAAAAAAAGCCGACTATGCCACCCTGCCGTATCTCATCACACAGGATGGGGCTTCATAGTATTTAAAGTCTCCCAGCCTGAGCTGGGAGACTTCAGCAGGACGATGAGGACATCGCCAAGTATTCTAGTAAGTGTCCATCACCTACGGGAATGGCGCACAAGTTTTCCGCACTTCCCATAAAGTATAGTTCTCCAGAACAAGACAACGCTTTCCATCTTATGAAGCACGTCCTCAATCTTCGCAAATCTGGGCTCAAGGCTGTGAGTGAATATTGATCTCATGGCAAGGGTGGTGCTCCATCTATCCCTCTCTCCATCCACTCCAAGGCCGTAGCCTTTATTTATGACGGCTCTAACGCTGGCATTCTTCGTAGTCCGGCTAGCCGGCGACACCTCTCTCCCCTTCCTCTCGTGTTATTTTCCCGGCTTCTGTTCTGCAGAACTGGTCAGAATTATGCATCCTAGATTGGACAATCAATACTTAAGCTCGCTTAATCCTCGCCGTCATGCCCAGCATTAACCTGGATATTCGAGGCACATGAACCTTGCACTGGCCCATGCATTCTCCAACTGCCAATGTGTGTGTGTCTAGTTGTGTTCTGGGGTCGATACACTCCTCCTGACCCCGTCTTATTGATGCGTAAGACATCTGCCACACACTAGTATCGTCATCTGGCATCGTAAAGGTGTTGCACATCTGTCTTATGCATCTGCTTGCTGGTGTTTTATGCCTTAATATAATAATACCGCCTAGTTATGATGTCTCGACGGACACCTACTGAATAGTAACCTCCAGGGGACTGTCGTACTCTTAAATTCCCTATGGAGGGATCCTCCACCACCTCGTATAATCTATTTATCTTCTTTATCGTAATGAGAGTAAAGAAAAAACGTTGTGATAACTAAGGCATATAATGCAGTGAAGACTTCTTGGTGACACGTTTCACACACGGTTGGTCTCTGTCAAGTACTCGACAAATACCACTCGTTAGTGACACATTGTACCAAGACGTCTTCATTTCAGTATGAGAAACTCTGTGAGCTTCCTAGGGCTTATCTATATTTTATATCTAACATCTGTGCCTTCCTGTCCCCTGTCCTTTCATCCCGGATAGTATGTCATTGTCCGTCTCGCCGATGCCTCACAGGATTTTATGCGTGGTGATCACAACCCCAATTTCTCTCTTTGTTTCCATGGTCGTCAGATTCAGCTCTCTGTCACAGGTCATCGCATTACTTTCAACGCCAAGACAAGTCTTGTTACAAATCTTTATGAACCTTCTCTAGGTTTATGCATAGGGTTCACTAGGGAGGTTCCATGCTTGGGCTGCGTCATGATAAAGACATAGAGCGAAACGTTGTCCCAATAAAAGCGGCATTTTTTCCTCTAAATTAATGCAGTTGAACCAAATTATTATTGTTATTATTATTATTATTATTATTATTATTATTATTATTATTATTATTATTATTATTATTATTATTATTATTATTATTATTATTATTATTATAGGAGCGCTAAACGCGTAAGGATTATACAGAGCCTGTGTGTGTGTGGAGGGGGGGGTGATGGAAAGCATTCGGGTCTAATTCAGGGAATTGGAGCACAGATCTAATTCCCTAGATCAAGAGCACCTCACCAGCATCAAGGAACCTCCCTGGTGGGGACCTGAACCAAAAACACCTTAATTTTAGTGGGAAAAAAAATCAATTTCCTAAAAGTCCTAGATAACTAAAAAATAAAAAAAAAGCATTTCTCTGCAATTTTAGCGACATATATGTATATTCTCATACATAGCTGGCTCTATGTATCCAGCTACATGCATAAAGTCTAAGCTAAACTTTTCTCAATGTTGTCTCTCCCTCGTGTTTTTTTTTCTCTTCTTCCTACTAAGTATTTTTTTTTTTCAATTATTTTTTTTCAGCACATCCAAAAATAATTACTTCGTCTCTCCACAATTTCCCTAAATAATTTGAGATTATTTATTATGCTTTTTTTATCTATGTTTATGTTGATACGAACATTTATTTTACCTATTATTATTATTATTATTATTATTATTATTATTATTATTATTATTATTATTATTATTATTATTATTATTATTATAATGAAATATTGAAAAATGTCTTCTGCTCGTATTATTATTATTATGATTATTATTATTATAAAATAAAAACAATTAGTATTATTATTATTATTCATGGGAAAGCACTAAACCATTTAAGAGTCATACAGCTCCTGGGAGAACAGGAGGTAGTCAGGTTTGAGCCAAGGTGCAAGAGGGTAGCCCCAGTTCCTAGGATCAAGAGCCCTTCACCCGCATCAGTGAATACCTTAATTTTATTATGATTGACTTTAAAACTGAACGTTTAGCTTTTCACAAGAGGATGTGCTAGCAGGATACTCTAGTAGGATGTGCTAGCAGGATACTCTAGTAGGATGTGCTAGCAGGATACTCTAGTAGGATGTGCTAGCAAGATACTCTAGTAGGATGTGCTAGCAGGATACTCTAGTAGGATGTGCTAGCAGGATACTCTAGTAGGATGTGCTAGCAGGATACTCTAGTAGTATGTGCTAGCAGGATACTCTAGTAGGATGTGCTAGCAGGATACTCTAGTAGGATACTCTAGTAGGATGTGCTAGCAGATACTCTAGTAGGATGTGCTAGCAGGATACTCTAGTAGGATGTGCTAGCAGGATACTCTAGTAGGATGTGCTAGCAGGATACTCTAGTAGATTGTGCTAGCAGGATACTCTAGTAGGATGTGCTTGCAGGATACTCTAGTAGGATGTGCTTGCAGGATGCTCTAGTAGGATACTCTAGTAGGATGTGCTAGCAGGATACTCTAGTAGATTGTGCTAGCAGGATATTCTAGTAGGATGTGCTAACAGGATATTCTAGTAGAATGTGCTAGCAGGATACTCTAGTAGGATGTCCTAACAGGATACTCTAGTAGAATGTGCTAGCAGGATACTCTAGTAGGATGTGCTAGCAGGATACTCTAGTAGGATATGCTAGCAGGATACTCTAGTAGGATGTACTAGCAGGATATTCTAGTAGGATATGCTAGCAGGATACTCTAGTAGGATGTACTAGCAGGATACTCTAGTAGGATGTGCTAGCAGGATACTATAGTAGGATGTGCTAGCAGGATACTCTAGTAGGATGTGCTAGCAGGATACTCTAGTAGGATGTGCTAGCAGGATAGACTAGCAGTATAAGCTAGCAGGATGAGCTTTCTGGACGGGCTAGGAGGAAGTGATAACAGAAAACTCCTCATATAAACGTAACTTCTAACTTACAACCGATAGAACACAGATTCGATATCCGGGCAGTAAACGGATGCCTATTTATTGCAAAGTATAGGACTGCTGTGGGTCTCAGTTTGGGAAAGAGGACCACAAGTCCCTACCATAAATAAGGCACATTACTTGGCTTTCATGGGTTATCTAGGGACTATAACCCCAGGCTCAAGAATTCGTCGACTAATTGCTGCCCAGGCTGTTGGTGGTCGCATCCAGACGTGCTATTATAGATAAGCTCAAGGAATTTTCTCTGCCTGCTATCCTGCTTCCTGACGAACCTTACCTAACCTAACCTAACCTAACCTAACCTTACCTAACATAACCTAACCTAACCTAACCTAACCTAACCTAACCTAACCTAACTTAACCTAACCTACTTGCCTTGCGGCCGACACTTTGACTTTGATATAAAGAAACGGCTGGTGCCTTAATCTCTCCACATTTGCTTTCTCTTAGTTACCTGCCTTTTACGTTTTCAATGTTTTGCTTGGAGGCAACATTAATCTTATCTTGACACTTATAAACTTGTGTATTTATTTTTATATTTATTCACTAGTGCTTGGTGTGCCTCCCTACATACCTGTCCCTCTCCTAGTGTACTATCTGACCATTGGTCGTGAGATAAAAAAAATATAATTAAATCCCGTCTTCTCGCTCAGACAAAACTGAGACTTGTGTGCATTGGCATTATCAACAAAAAACACCTGCTGTTTTAAGGGTAAAATTAACATATGATAACACACGAAGATTAGCATATTTACACACTCACTTTAGGAATGGACAGTGAACACACACGCCTACAGAAGCTGCTGATTCAGTGAGACTGTTTTTGAAGACCATATGTTCATTACTTAAGAGACAAGACGAATTCCATAGTATATGTTGAAGAAATAACACGTTTAGTGGAGAATGGATTACCTGTGATATACCTGTGACTGATTTCAAAGGGACTCTTGTTCCCTCACAGAGGTTCGGGTTCCTCATCCATCAATCACATAAGAACATGATGAACAAAATACAAATATAGCTCCTGGGAATCTATATTGAGAAGAACTATTTGTTTTAAAATCAGTATAAAGCCCTCACAGCAGGCTTTATTTTTTAAAGAAAGGGTTGCATAGGCAAAATGTCTCTCGGTAAAGATACCCAAGTATTTCACGTGTTTTATTCATCAGTGTGTCTGAATTATAGCATGGGTGTAATGACACAAGTGTACATGTAACAACCCACCAGTCGCTCGCCCACCCGTTGTTTGCTTCCCGAGGCAGGTTGGTTGATTAATGGGGTACAAAATCTATCAGCCACACGAGGGTCATTAAGGCTGCTCGTCACCTATTTACCACCAGTCAAGGATACTTTAATTCCTAAAATAGGGATTAAAGTGTACTTGCAGCTTATACAAACATAGGCACACACACACACACACACACCTCACTATATACAACCTGGTCACACATAGATAATCTTGACAAACATGTGTGTCAAAATGCTTATCAAATGTTAATGGACCAATTTCTTCCAGAGGAAGCTCTCTCTCTCTCTCTCTCTCTCTCTCTCTCTCTCTCTCTCTCTCTCTCTCTCTCTCTCTCTCTCTCTCTCTCTCTCTCTCTCTCTTTCTCTCTCTCTCTTGTAGCTGTTGAGAATGGCTGCTACTCTGTAATTCTCTAATAAAACAAATGTTTCTTTCCCTCCCCATGGCAATTTAACTTTTGTCAAGACATCTGTCAAGAAGTTATGAAACTTCGGAAACCCTCTCAGACTTTCTGAATACCTAATGTGTTAGTGTGAGAGTTATTACCCATTTGTAGTTACAGAAGCAGAGCAGTGCTGTAATAAAGACAAGGGATGCAGACCAAACTTTTGTTTGAGTCGATCGTTTGGTTTAGGCGTGAGCTTTACCAAGCTTCGATAAAGCTCAGTAAAGCCTTGCTCTTAATACCAATCTGTAGGTTTGTTGCTACAGTCGGTAGCAATGCTCTTTATACAGAGTGTTTCAAACACATGGACCCAATTTCAGAGCAGTATATATGCAAATCGGGTCCATCTCTTTGAAACACCCTGTATATCATCCTCAGCATTATTATTTATCTGAGAAAGCTTTCCACAAAAGTCGTATAATAGTCAGGTGCCTTTTTACTGCTAGGTCAACAGGTACAGCAAGTAGGTGAAGGAGATCTGCCCATACTGAATATAATACTGGGGCTGGCAGTTGTCAGTATTACTCTGATATTAGTTTACAGACTTCCTAGGAAGATCTATTGACCTTGAACCATCCAGGAAATGGTCGTAGTGGGTATTGCTGTAGTAGTTGTATTAGTAGTTGTGGTAGTAGAAGTAGTAGTTGCAGCAGTACATATAGTATCAGTAGCAGAAGTCTAACCTCAATTTCCACATTTCCCACTAAACATCAATGTTTTTTTTTTTTTCATTCAGCGTGGCAATTCTCTACACACAGCATGGTAGCCGGAGCGGGAGGAGGATAGGGAGAGAGCCTTCTGCTATATTATCTAACATCACCTCTTTAGACTCTAGACAGAAGTAGAGGTAGTTAGGTTATAGATAAAGTCAACACAAAAAACTCTAATACCAGAAAGGTCTTCTGTTTCAATACAAGTACACACACTATGTGTCTATCTCTCCCCGGCATAGAAGTCAACAATGGCGTGGAAAACTGATGTTATGCTCACAGAAGGTCTGCCTTTACTGGCCAGGGAAGGAGCTATATCTGTTACTTCCACCAGAGAGAGGCTGGGGCGCCCGCCCGCAACCACCCGCCCACACACAACCATCATTTGTCACGCCCATTGTATGTTCATACTGGCTGCACACTTCTCTGAGGGCAGGAGTAAGGGGAGAGCAACGTGAAGGACACTGGACCCCTCTCTTCCTCGCCGAGGGAGTGAAGGAGATGGTAAGGAAAGAATGAGGGGAAAGGGGAAAAAATAGAATACAGAGGGGAGGAAAAAGAAAACAGAAGAGACAAAGGGGAAATGTGCAAAATAATCGCCTACCTAAGATAAGTAAGGGACGGGTGTAGTGTATCAAGATGAGGATTTACGAAGAATACAATAAAAATAAAGTATAAGAAAAGTAACCACTGTGAAAAAAATAGTGAATTTCTAAGCGCTTTCGTGATTTCTCACATTATTAGAGAACAGCAGAAAGCTTATAAGGCTGAGATGTCACCTCACATATGATCTTACACCTGACTGACCATGCTGAGCGTGGGAGCCTTAACCCTTCTGCTGTCCTATTATTTCCACAGTTCCTTGGAAATTCACTATTTTTGCAGTGGCTATTTTGCATATTTTGATATCACCTTTTTACTGTGTTCTTATTGCAAAAAAAAAAGTATAAATGGAGCTCAGAGAAGTGTTTAGTTTGTTTAGTGTTGAAGCGTGTTAGATACAGCAACAAAAAATAGTATACAGTCAACTGAGGAATCCATACATCACAGGCAACGTATCATTAAATGCTTGTATGATTTTGGATGGTATGGAAATACCTGCGAGACTCATACTGCGGTAACTGTAAACTTATCTATGACGAAGGCTTATTGCAATTTAGTGTCTCTATAATTTCCAAAATGAAAGCAGTTTCCCCAGGTTTCCTCCGGTAAAAACAGGAGCAGTGGTATTAAATAGTGGATGTGGGCAATGTTTGCCGCCTGGTCTCACCTACAGGCAAAACACCTTCACATTTCGTGACCAGACGGCAACGCCAGGGTTCGATTTCCGATTGTCTCTCACCTGCGTCGTTCGCCAGTTCTAGTAGGCCAAAACAACACCAATTTTAGGCCAAAACAACACCAGTTTAAAGCTTTCTCAAGCCTCAACTATACTCTTCTATTCCATTACCTTCTCACTTCATCAGCAAACCTACTAACCTTCCCCAGATGAACCATCTTACTAGCCAGCATTAGGCTGCTTTACCACCTAAAAAACTTGCCACTAATCCAACACACCCACGAAGCTACATTTCTCGGCCCAAACATCCTACCACGGTTATATTATTTCAGCCCAGCTCACAAACCCTACGTAACACTAACTAACTTGACTCCATTCAAATGCATTCCAACACACACACACCAGACAACATCTCCAGCAACTCTGACAGCATGACCAGCAGACTCAGACATCACCAGCAGACAACTTCACCAGCAGGTTTTCACCAAAACATGAGACAGCACCAGCAGCAGCAGTAGTGTGCTTCTTCCTGCTCTTCATGAGGGACCATCAACAGAGTTGCCACAAAGTTTGGTAATAAACCACACCAAAGGAACAATCCATTTTTTTCCCCTCACGAAATTTATCTCGTTCTTTTCCCCTCGTTACTGCCAGTCTCACCAGATTACGACACCACCACTTATTACTGTCATAACTTGAGTCGTTAGTGTGTATGTGTGTGTGTACTCACCTGGTACTCCCCTAGTTGTGGTTGCAGGGGTCGAGTCATAGTTCCTGTACTCACCTAATTGTACTCACCTAATTGTGGTTGCAGGGGTCGAGACTCAGCTCCTGGCCCCGCCTCTTCGCTGTCTGCTACTGGGTCTCTGCTCTCCCTGCTCCATGAGCTTTATCATACCTTGTCTTAAAACTATGTATGGTTCCTGCCTCCACTATATCATTCTCTAGTCCATTCCACTTCCTGACTACTCTGTGGCTGAAGAAATGTTTCCTGACATCCCTTTGACTCATCTGAGTCTTCAGCTTCCAGTTGTGTCCCCTTGTATCTGTGTTCCCTCTCTGAAACAACCTGTCACTATCTACCTTGTCAATTCCCCGCAGTATTTTGTATGTCGTTATCATGTCTCCTCTGACCCTTCTTTCCTCCAGTGTTGTTAGTCCTATTTCCCTCAGCCTTTCTTCATAAGACAGACCCCTGAGTTGTGGAACTAACCTTGTCGCAAACCTTTGCACTTTCTCTAGTTTCTTGACGTGCTTGACCAGGTGTGGGTTCCAGACTGGTGCTGCATACTCTAGTATGGGCCTGACGTACACGGTATACAGTGTCTTGAACGATTCCTTGTTAAGGTAACGGAACGCTAATCTTAAGTTTGCCAGTCGCCCATATGCTGCCGCGGTTATCTGGTTGATGTGTGCTTCCGGAGACGTGCTTGGTGTTATACTCACCCCAAGGTCTTTCTCCTGTGTGTGTGTGTGTATGTGTGTGTATGTGAATATATGTATACACAATTATATATGGCGTGTATGTTTCTGAGTAATAAAATGGATTTTAACACGAGCAAAACCAACTGCAATAATAAGAACAACAAAAATCAAGCTTAAAACAACAATACCAATAGGAAAATCAAAATAAACATTTCCAACAACAAAATCTAAACAACAGCAAAACAAATAACAGAGTCAATGAACAGTAACCACCACCCACAGCAATAACAGAAAACGGTGGCGGGAACAGTATCCACCAACCCCAACAATAACAGAAAACAGAAGGTGAAAAAACCAGCAACAGCAAAGCCATAATATCCCCCGTGCAATGGTGGGAGGCATGGAACAGCAAGAGCAATGAGAGTTGCACTCGCCGGAGGTTTGCAACGAACAAGCGGCTTCATCTGATGGTCTCTGCCTCGCCAGAGGTGACAGTACCAGTGATATTGAACATGTAATTGTTTCAACCTAAATCTCTCTTCCATTTCCTACCCCATCACCATTCCCTTTTTCTATTTCATTCTCTCTATCTCACTCCCAAAGCTCATAGGTTCGAGTCTCATATATATATATATATATATATATATATATATATATATATATATATATATATATATATATATATATATATATATATATATATATATATATATATATATATATATATATATATATATTACTCATTTCTGTAACATTGCAAGTTTATGATGTGTTGATTGCAACACAAAACGCCTAGAGCTATCATTCAACTCTCCTCGTGGTTGATTTGCATGACTGGATGTACATTAAACTGACTCACAATTTATTTAACGTAGAAAAAGATAGTTTAATTTCACCCACCTTTTGGATTACCTTCATCCAATAAAAGGATTTATTCATGACAATGAAGAATCATTACGGTAATCTTGTTTTCTTCACCCTTTTAATTAAAATCATTTATCCTTGCATGAATAATGTCCGTGAGATTGGCCATGAACGGCTGCGAACAGAATGATAAATATCTGCCATATTAATGTAGATTTTAAAGGTATCTTTATTGCGATCTAAATCACACACACATATACACACACACAGACACACACACGCACACACACACGTATATCAAGAAATTAGAGAAAGTGCAAAGGTTTGCAAGAAGACTAGTCCCGGGGTATGTCGTACGAGGAGAGGTTAAGGGAAATCAACCTGACGATACTGGAGGAGAGGAGAGATTAGGGAGACATGATAACGACATACTGAGAGCTATTGACAAGGTGGATAGTGACAGGATGTTCCAGAGATGGGACACAGAAACAAGGGGACACAACTGGAAGTTGAAAACTCAGATGAGTCACAGGGATGTTAGGAAGTATTTCTTCAGTCACAGAAATGTCAGGAAGTTGAACAATCTGGACAGTGATGTAGTGGAGGCAGGATCCATACATAGCTTTAGGAAGAGATACGATAAAGCTCTTGGAGCAGGGACAGAGTGGACCTAGTAGCGACTAGCGAAGAGACGGGTTCAGGAGCCATGACTCGACCCCTACAACCACAAACAGGTGAGTACACACGCACACACAAAACCCATTAAAATTTACGTCACAATTTAAAACGTAAACGAGAAACAGAGGCAGTTCAACAAATACATTAAAAAAAAAAAATAAGCTTCGTGATAAATGATAATCGCTTTGAACGAGAACGGAATAACCTATATTAACTGAGCTAATAAATATAAATAATAAGACAGTATTGAATTAATTCCAACGTCATGCAAATCATTTATTTTTTTCAACCACTTGGCTCTGGTGGTCGAGCTTTTGTTTTTTCAAGATTGTGTTGAAAATTTAAAGTTCCGTTTTAACGCTGATTAATTTACTGGCTAAGAGATGGAAGAAGACACAGGCTCAGAGAAAGTTTTGTTTTATTAATTGTGAATACGTTTCGCTTTGTGGGAAGCTTTGTAAAGCTGGTGACTTGATGGAGCTCTACACAGAGAGGGGGAAGTGATGACAATTAAAGCTTTTCCTGCAGTGTCTTTTTCTTCAATGCTATTGTCAGTACTCACGCTGTATGCACTCTCACTTTGCATGAATTCTTTGTAATGAACTCTCTGTGCACTCTTACTCTGTATGAGCTCTTTGTATGTACTCTCTGTATGCACTCTCACTCGGCATGCACTCCCAGAGCTGTTATGTTCACTCAGCCTATTTCGAAGACCAGCCCAATTAAAGGTAAATTACGACATACAAAAGCTCTACCCACAACAGTAAACGAACACACAGGTACCTATTTTCTACTAGGTGAACATTGGTAGCAAGTCTAAGAATATGAAGACTTATCTGGTAATTCTTCTCATGCTTTTGTGATTTCTCACGTTATTAAAAAATAGATTTTCCTTAATAAAGTGAGAAATCACATATGTGAGAAATCTCACCTTAATAATAATAATAATAATAATAATAATAATAATAATAATAATAAAATTAAAAATAATAATAATAATAATAATAATGATAATAATAATAATAATAATAATAATAATAATAATAATAATAATAATAATAATAATAATAATAATAATAATAATAATAATAATAATATTAATAATAATAATAATAATAATAATATCTTTCTACAAGTACATGTACAAGGTATACAGTCCTAGCTGACATCAATGACATACTACTATATAGAAAGCCCCTTGTTATGCTGAGCATTTCTGGCAAATTAGGTCAGTTTTGTCCCAGGATGCGACCCACACCAGTCCACTAACTCCCTGGTACCTACGTTACTGGTAAGTGAACATGAACAACAGGCTTCTTAAGGAACACGTCTTAATGTTTCCACCCATATCGGGGATCGACCCCCAGAGCTCATTGTGCGAGCTGAGTGCGCTAGCAATTGAGCAACGGGACTCCTTATCAACGAAGAGGTGTCCCTTGATAACGTGAGAAATCACACATGTGTGAAATATCATCTTATCAAGGAAGAGGTGTCCCTTGATAACGTGAGAAATCCCGAAAGCGCTGGAAATAATTTTTTCTGTTCACCGTGATCAGATTGCATAATAAGATATCACCTGCTTCCATGGATCTTGTTACTTCCAATGTATCTATATAAACCTACAAGAACATTTAACATGACGTACACAAACTTGCCTATTTGTTTAATTTCGGCGGAGGATTTAAACTCAGGGTCATGTTTACTGTGAGCCAAGCAACACATCCTCTTAACTCCCATAAGTATCTATGTGGCTGTCAAATACAGTAGACCCTCGGTTTTCGTCTATAATTCTTTCCAGAAAGCTGTTCGAGTGCCGTTACCGAACGAATTTGTTCCCATAAGGACGAATGTAAAGTAGATTAGTTGTTTCAGACCCCCAAAAATACACTTACAAAAGCACTTACAAAAATACACTTACATAATTGTTCGAGTTGGGAGCTGTACGAAAACCGAGGGTCCACTGTATACGGTTTCCAGCAAATTTCTCGGTTATGTAAAATAAAGAAAATAATAAGATCTGAAGACGAACTTTAACAGATTTTTCACTATTAAAGGAGCCTTCATCAGTCACCCGTTTGACTGTCTTTACAACAGTGAAATGATCCTCGTGATTAAGGAGGACGGGCTGTGAATTCACTGCCACTCAATTCCGAGCTACCAGCAGAAACTGTATACAAGATTCAACCCATCAACCCGACTGAATTACTCCACTTTAAGTTTATATCCAAACTCAGGCGTCGTATCTTTTAGCATGAGGGAGGATTATTGCGTCATCTCCGCCACATTGCAAGGATTAACGAGGTTGCAAAGCAGACTTACACAGAGCTGTTGTGACAAGCTTATCGCGCTGGTTCAATAAACAGAGACAAGGGATAACCTACTTAATTACTGTTGTAAGTGTATCCGTTTGACATATTCAAGATACATTACAATGGACTAGACACCAGTGCTGTTTAACATCCTTGATCTAGTAACTTCTCAATAATGCCCAAAGTAACACCTCTCTATAGTTATAAATAATATTAACGGCAACCAGTTCCCCCAGCTAGTTATCCCCTTCCCCCGGGGGTGGGGGGAATTACCCCAATGTTATTTAAGTATATAAGTAAAAAAAGAGCATATCAGTAGCCCTACTGGCCAATACTAGAAAGGTTCAACTCACACTCAAAATCGTGTACGTATCTGCTAAACCCAGTAAATACACAAGGAAAAAAAATTGCACTACACTGGAACAGACAGAGCAAAATAATTACGTGCTAATGGTAATAATAAATGCAATGTCAGGGTGAAAATGTAAAAAAAAAATATATATATGTCATTTAAAATGGATTTAAGGTCTATTACCATGAATAATTCAGCTCCGCCTACACGTCCAGTACCAATGACCTTTCTGTTGCGACGTCAGGGATATTAAACCAATTAACTCTTCATTTGGCTTGATTCTGGCAGGAGCATAAACTACAACTGGAGGCGTTACCTGGAACGGCGGCTTGCAGATTAGTTGGCCAGGTTTCAAGCCTATCTACGAGGGTAGTTGAAGTTGTCATTTCTTTGTGCGCTGACATTCAAAAATAATCTCTAAAAGAGGCATTAAAGTAAACATCTATTGTACATAAACAGAGACAATCCTTTCATTGTATATGTACTGATACTCTCCTTTCATTGTATATGTACTGATACTCTCCTTTCATTGTATATGTACTGATACTCTCCTTTCATTGTATATATACTGATACTCTCCATTCATTGTATATGTACTGATACTCTCCTTTCATTGTATATGTACTGATACTCTCCTTTCATTGTATATGTACTGATACTCTCCTTTCATTGTATATGTACTGATACTCTCCTTTAATTGTATATGTACTGATACTCTCCTTTCATTGTATATGTACTGATACTCTCCTTTCATTGTATATGTACTGATACTCTCCTTTCATTGTATATGTACTGATACTCTCCTTTCATTGTATATGTACTGATACTCTCCTTTCATTGTATATGTACTGATACTCTCCTTTCATTGTATATGTACTGATACTCTCCTTTCATTGTATATGTACTGATACTCTCCTTTCATTGTATATGTACTGATAATCTCCTTTCATTGTATATGTACTGATACTCTCCTTTCATTGTATATGTACTGATACTCTCCTTTCATTGTATATGTACTGATACTCTCCTTTCATTGTATATGTACTGATACTCTTCTTTCAGTGTATATGTACTGATACTCTCCTTTCATTGTATATGTACTGATGCTCTCCTTTCATTGTATATGTACTGATACTCTCCTTTCATTGTATATGTACTGATACTCTCCTTTCATTGTATATGTACTGATACTCTTCTTTCAGTGTATATGTACTGATACTCTCCTTTCATTGTATATGTACTGATACTCTCCTTTCATTGTATATGTACTGATACTCTCCTTTCAGTGTATATGTACTAAAAGGGATCCTTCTCGGTGTATATGCATAGAGAAACATTCTCTCTACCATTTCCTTCCCTTGCACCTCTCTCTCTCTCTCTCTCTCTCTCTCTCTCTCTCTCTCTCTCTCTCTCTCTCTCTCTCTCTCTCTCTCTCTCTCTCTCTCTCTCTCTCTCTCTCTCTCTCCCTCTCACTTCCAAAGCTCGTAGGTTTGAGTCTCCTCCGACCTGAGATAAATACACTGAGAGGCACATCTGAATGTATATTACACAGGAACACAAACTTAGCTGCCTTCCAATATTATTCACTGAAAGACTATCAGGTTCCATTATCTCATTAAAAAAAATCAATGGGAGAGCCAATGTCTATGCGAAGTCACGTGTATCATAATTTCTTGCTTAAAAAGTAAATGTAAACAGCCATGAATTTCGGGTGTCATCACCGAGTCTAGTCTATTGTAATTGTAGCTTGCTTAATGTAATCAGAAAGTATTCCATTAATTTTTTGTGACGTCAAATGGCAATGGAAGAGCGATAGACAAAGAATCCATGCTAGATTCCCTGCTGTCTTAGGTTACGTAGCAGTAAACAAGAATTTAATGTTAGTCTATTTAGAGGCTGGGCTTCGAAATTACCTGTGTCATGGTATATTGTAATTTTTAACTTCTACAAGACACACATAAGGAACTGTATGAGTAGTCTCTAGAATCTTGCGTCTACGAGTAAATATACACATACATTGCACATGTGTCTAAGTCGTCATCTTGTTGGTACTGAATACCACTGATATGTACAAACAATTGTTAGTTGGGTCTTCGTGTGGTAGTCACGACTACTTACAATCACAGCACCGACCAACTCTTGTGTTACCACGCGTCCATTTGCTGGTCTTTAGCTTCTAATTAGTATGGAGACAGGTGAACTGGACAGTGTCTTTCCTCTGGATACCTTTGTTGATGCGGCCAGAAGGTATTAAACTCTCTCAGTGTGAGTTTCCTGCAGTGTTGCACACACATGTGCAACACCCAGTTATAAAGACTTTTATAAAGACTTTTCGCCAGCCAGTGGTACTTTCGATTTATTACAGGGATTATAAATTGAAGAGAGTAGAAAATGAGGTACTCATCTCCTCAGTCTTGGAAGATGTTTATCTCGTGGTTTGAGGGACTGATACCCTCATTGTTTAGTGTCTCTCCTTTTTATAAGCTTCGTATTGAGTTAAAAAAACTCTGGTTGGAGAAACATCTTCATAACAATGTGTCTTATTCGTCAAACTGTAGATATTGATAGAATGGGTTGAGTTTCTAGTAGCATGGGTTGAGTTTCTAGTAGCATGGGTTGAGTTTCTTGTAGCATGGGTTGAGTTTCTAGTAGCATGGGCTGAGTTTCTTGTAGCATTTGTTGAGTTTCTAGTATCATGGGTTGAGTTTCTAGGTGCATGGGTTGAGTTTCTAGTACCATGGGTTGAGTTTCTAGTACCACGGGCTGAGTTCCTTATAGCATGGGTTGAGTTTCTAGTACCATGGGTTGAGTTTCTAGTAGCATGGGTTGAGTTTCTAGTATCATGGGTTGAGTTTCTAGTAGCATGGGTTGAGTTTCTAGTAGCATGGGCTGACATTCTTGTTGCTATTATTATATATTTTGGGGAAAAAACTTGAAGACTTTATTCAGCATATGATGAATGGGAGGTAATTATATTTGATCCGATGAAGAGGAGGGTAGCTTTAACTCCTTGGATCAAGAGCCCCCTCGCCATCATCAAGGCACTTTACCGGTTGATTTTCATTGCTTGAGAGCTGTTAATTTCGGTAATTCTGTGGATTGCTCTGTTAGTTGTTATTTTTGGTTGCGTATTTTTGACGGTTTTATTGTTCTAGTCGTATGATTGTGTGTGAAATTGTTGCTTTTGTTTCTTTGATAAATCCTGTAAAACCTGGTTTCTCTTTTGTTGTTCCCCGTGGCTACGAGGGGAGACTAGCGTCGGCGAATCCTCTAAGGGGATTTGATTTAGGTTTCCATGAATCCTGCAGGGTAAGACTAACGTCGGCCAATCCTCTAAGATGATTTGATTTGTTAAGTTTCCTTGAATTTTACGTGGAAAGACTAACGTGGGTTAATCCTCTAAGGGTTTAGTTGCTTCTCTACGCATTCTGGGAAGGAAGACAAATGTTGGTTTAACCTTAAAGGGGATGATTTGTTGCGGCTCTTTTATACATATTTCCTACCATTGCTTCGTATAATATTGCTGGGAAGTACAGCGTGTTCTATAAGTCTGGAACCATAGGACATAGACACATCTTATTGCTGGGAAGTACAGCGTGTACCATAAGTCTGGAACCATAAGATAACAGACACATAACACCACCTGTCTTAATACCATTGCTGACTTGATATATTTTCTGTATTTAACGAAGAACACATTGAACACGTTCTGTTAATAAAAGCTTTTAATATAATTTTCCTACATTTCTCTCAATTATTCCAAGACTTACGGCACTCTTTGTACAGCAGTATTTTTCCTGTTGATGTAGATGGTTCACACTGAAGACGTGAGTGGTGATGATGGTGCGTCTGTTGTGTTGATGTTGATGCTCTTGCTGTATGTTATTGTGCTTGGTATTTTTTGGATTAGTTTTTATTTTTTCGCATCTAAATATTAAGGTCAGGCAAAGTGTCCACCTTCCCCGGTGCTGTCGTTGGCACGGCAATACCATTTCCTGTAAATGGGCACTGCTAGGAAATTACAAAAAAAAAAAAAAGAAATCGGAGCTTAGCATTTCCGTATCTATCCGACTCTTATTGCCTATGGAACCCTCCTGTGCACAGAATGAAGTTTCCCTGTTTGAAGGGAAATTTCTTCTTTCTCACTGATTTTTTCCCCGTCCTGGCATATGTTTGAAAGCAGATTCCCTCGTCCTTACAGATTTTTTTACCCCTGCATGGAATGCATTTTTTACATGTATTGGAACTTTATGAATAGTATACAACTTCCCTCTGTTGTTTTAAAACTTTATTGAATAGAAATTAAAAAAACAAGACGGGTCACCACTAGCCAGGCTCTGCCCCTGTAACTACTAGCCTGGCTCTGCCCCTGTAACCACTAGCCAGGCTCTGCCCCTGTAACTACTAGCCTGGCTCTGCCCCTGTAACCACTATCCAGGCTCTGCCCCTGTAACTACTAGCCTGGCTCTGCCCCTGTAACCACTATCCAGGCTCTGCCCCTGTAACTACTAGCCTGGCTCTGCCCCTGTAACTACTAGCCAGGCTCTGCCCCTGTAACTACTAGCCAGGCTTTGTCCCTGTAACTACTAACCAGGCTCTGCCCCTGTAACTACTAGCCAGGCTCTGCCCCTGTAACTGCTAGCCAGGCTCTGCCCCTGTAACCACTAGCCAGGCTCTGCCCCTGTAACTACTAGCCAGACTCTGCCCCTGTAACTACTAGCCAGGTTCTGCCCCTGTAACTACTAGCCAGGCTCTGCCCCTGTAACTGCTAGCCAGGCTCTGCTCCTGTAACCACTAACCTGGTTCTGCCCCTGTAACTACTAGCCAGACTCTGCCCCTGTAACTACTAACCAGGCTCTACTCCTGTAACTACTAGCTAGGCTCTACCTTTGCAACTACTAGCCAGGCTCTGTCCCTGTAATTACTAGCCAGGCTCTGCCCCTGTAATTACTAACCAGGCTCTACTCCTGTAACCACTTGCCAGGCTCTGTCCTTGTAACCACTAGCCAGGCTCTGTCCCTGTAACCACTAGCCAGGCTCTGCCCCTGTAACCACTAACCAGGCTCTGCCCCTGTAACTACTATCCAGGCTCTGCCTCTGTAACCACTAACCAGGTTCTGCCCCTGTGACTACTAGCCAGGCTTTGCCCCTGTAACTACTAACCAGGCTCTGCCCCTGCAACTACTAAACGTAATTCAAAACTGATAATTGCAAATAAGTAACTACTAACTGGAATTACATAAGCTTAAAATAATTGTTAATCTGGCTATACGTAAAAAAAGAATCAGTGTTTTTGCAGTATTTTTGTAGTGTTTTTGCAGTGTCTTTTTAGTGTGTTTGTTGTGTTTTTGTAGTGTTTTGTAGTGTTTTTACAGGATTATCAACCACAGCCATCTTTACCCATCCTGACGTCATAAGAGCATCTATATCCATCCACCTATCCTGACACTCAGGGGGTATCATCCTATCCTGACAATCAGGGGGTATCTTCTTTTCCTGACGTCATCAGGGTATTCACATCCTGACGTAATCAGAGGATATCATCCTATCCTGACGTCATCAGGGTCTCCCCATCCATCACTCCATCCCGGAATTAAAAATGAGTTCTCTATCCATCACCAGGCGCCAACAGAGCTGCCAATCCATTACCTCCGTGTCACCCATTAACATTCAACTGCCCTTTTTTTTTTTCATTGATCTTCCTTCGGGAACATATTGATCACAGGAGTGGCGGCAGCGCTCGCTATGAAAATAATAATAATAATAATAATAATACTAATAATAATAATAATAATAATAATAATAATCTTAATAATAATAATAATAATAATAATAATAATAATAATAATAATAATAATAATAATAATAATAATAATAATCTTAATAATAATAATAATAATAATAATAATAATAATATTAATAATAATAATAATCTTAATAATAATATTCTAACAAAAAATAATAGTCTAATAATGGTGTCTAATTCGTCAGCTAAGATCCTCTTCAGCATGTAAGGATTTGAACCGGAGTTAGCTATGTACGGTTCTTGAAAATTCTCTGATATTTATCTTCTTAGGAATTGATTCAAAAAATGGTTTTATTCTTCGTTATCTATACATCCTACTCAAGTCTTTGTTATTTTCTCCACCATCCTACCATCAGCCACTTCTTGCCTTCGTTCACAGTTGACAGAACTCTCACTACTGACTCAGGTGTGAGTATTCTGTGGCAGTGGAAGGGTTGGCGTGTTCCACACGGCTCATTGTTGTGTCGATGTTTCGATCGTTGTGGCCCTCCGGCACAGTCTCTTGCGTGACCCACGTCAGCACAGTATGCTCCGCTAGATACGAGGAACTTCACTGCTAGAGAATGACAATTGCAAAGAGGAACTTTTGGAAAACGTTTCGACTGTGGAACAGGCATTTTCGGTCATTCAAAAAGCCTGTTCGACAGCCGAAATGTCTCAGAGTCCACTTTTTGCCTTTATGAATTCAAACTTTTATTTTGACTAAATCAGTCCTGACCTTTTTGGCTTCAAACCTGATAGGTAAAACTAGTAGGATTAAGTTAAATTAAATTGTGCTTGTTATAATAAGGTTAGGTAAGTTTCCTAAGGTTCTTTTGGTACAAAATTATAAACTTTTACATTAACATAAATGAAAAAATATATATCTTTAAACGTATAAGAGAATTTTTTTTAGAAAGGACTTAATTTTAAATGAGTTCTTGCTAAATGACCAGTTTTACCTATTCGGTACGACATATATATTATATATATATATATATATATATATATATATATATATATATATATATATATATATATATATATATATATATATAGGCTGCAGTACGAAGGGTGAGTCAAGATGCTGCCTCAATGTTGAAACCAACTCAGCTCGGTTTTGGTGTTCAACAAGGCTGTGAAGCAGCTGCCCATGCAGCCCAGTATACATCAACAACATGTCCAATGAAAAAGCTTTAATCAAATTGGACTTTGCCAATGCTTTCAACTCAGTCAGAAGGGATGCTGCTCTCCAAGCAGTTTCTAGGCACTTTCCTTCCCTCTATCCCTTCATAGAATCGTGTTATAGTGTGGCTTCTAAACTTTTGTTTGGGGACCATGAAATTGACTCGTGTGAGGGTGTGCAACAGGGGGACCCTCTTGCTCCCTTTCTTTTCTGTCTAGCCATCAAGGATGTCACAGAAGCATTGTCCAGTGAGCTCAATATCTGGTTCTTGGATGACGGCACCCTAGCTGGCACTGCACAATCTCTCCTGGGAGACATCAGGAAAATTAAAGATATGGTAGGTAGCCTGGGCCTATCTTTAAACCCCACCAAAGGTGAGATAATTTCCACCAATCCACAGATGATCCAGGACATTAGGGCTGTTTTACCAGGGGCACGAGCCATCGATCCAGCCAACAGCACTCTCCTTGGTGCTCCCCTTGGGCCCAATGCCATCGATCTGGTCCTGGAAAAAAAAATCTCCGACCTCAGGACGATGGAAGGTAGGATGAAAGACATCGATACACATGATGCCTTCTACCTACTCACCAGGTGCCTGTCAATCCCAAAACTTACATACTTCCTGAGATGTTCCCCAGCCTTCAACAGCCCGAAACTCGAGGAATACGACTCTCTCCTCAAGACCATGCTAGAGAGTGTATTGAATCTTTCCCTCGAAGATGGACAGTGGTTGCAAGCTTCACTTCCAGTCAGACTTGGGGTGCTGGGAGTACGCAAATCCTCCCAGATTGCCCTACCAGCCTTCTTATCCTCTTCCATAGCATCAAATGAGCTAATAAAACAAATTCTTCCATACAACCTCAGTGATTCAGCAGGAATACAGGACCCTAGCTACACCAGTGCCATCACTGAATGGGAGACTCTTGCTGCTCCAACACCAAAACCTAGTGAAGAACTGGCCTACAAACAGTCAAGCTGGGACAGCCCCATTGTTGAAAAGATACTTGCCAATATGCTCAGGGCCGTAACATCAGACAGGGAGACTGCCCGTCTCCTAGCCGTGAGTGCACATCACTCTGGGGACTTCCTCCAAACAGTTCCCATTTCGGCCATGGGAACACGCCTGGACCCTAAGACCCTTCGTATTGCAGTGGCTCTGCGCCTTGCTGCCCCCATTCACACGGAATATACGTGTATTTGCGGCAATGCGCAAGCCGACCAATATGGTCTACATGGTCTTAACTGTTCTAAAACCAAGGGTTGGCATGCAAGACACAATGAGGTCAACGACATCATAAAGAGAACCTCGCTACAGCTGGATGCCCAGCTGAGAGAGAGCCTCGATCACTAGCAGCCAACAACGCCCACAACCCAGCAAACCGCCCCGACGGGATCACCATCTATCCTTGGAAGAATGGCAAGCTCTTAGCATGGGATTATACCTGCGTGTCGACACTGGCTGACACCTACATCCATCACAGTGTTGGGCGACAGGGAGGAGCTGCTGACCACAGAGAGGAGTACAAGATCGGCAAGTACAGGGACATAAGCCAACAGTATAAATTTGTCCCAGTGGGATCAGAGACCTTGGGAGCGTGGGGAAAAAATGCAACACGTTTCCTTAAAGAGCTGGGTTCCAGACTCATCGACACCACCAGGGACCCAAGGGCAGCCACGTTCATGTTCCAGCGTCTCAGCGTGGCCATCCAGAGGGGTAACGCATGCTGCATACTCGGCTCGCGTCCGGCTTCGGAGGAGCTGGAGGAGATTCATAATCTTTGACATATTTTACCATTGTATTCATGTTCATGTTTGTGTGTTTTATAAATGTATTCTGTCTATTAATAAAGCATTTATATGTAAAAAAAAAAAAAAAAATATATATATATATATATATATATATATATATATATATATATATATATATATATATATATATATATATATATATATATATTTTTTATTTTTTTTTTTCAACAAGTCGGCCGTCTCCCACATGACGAACCATCTAACAGAGGGAAACTGTAGTATAGACGACGTTTTGGTACGTCCTGGAACCATTATCAGTTCACGAGTAAGAGTGGTCCAGGACGGTTCGAAACGTCGCCCAAAATTTCCTCTCCAAATTATTAGATGGTTGTGAATTGCTTCAGCTGCGGAATTGTCTTTTATTCTCCCTGAATTATGTTACGTTATAGTTGTTAATGGAGTAACATAACACGCAATAATAAACACAAACACACACACCAGGAGCTATGACTCGACCCCTGCAACCACAATTAGGTGAGTACACACACACACACACACAGCGTCAAATAGATATTGTGTTCTATCAAACTACAGCCACTTTAAGCCTGGTAGTGTGTGTGTTAACAAGACTTTATTTGTACATTACTCTAGGCAGCTGCAACACTCGTCTCCCTTTCTCTCTTTCTTTCTCTCTCTATTTCTCTTTCTCTCTCTCTCTCTCTCCAATTACTGTCATTTCTGTTACTCGGGGCAACAATTTTTGGGATATTGTTCTGATCACAGATTGTAACTTGATACAATCATGCGAGGTAAGAGAGGCACCACGAGACACTGATTACACCATAATTAGATTCCAAACAAAAACAAACTTTAAAATCCCAAATAACGCATTGATTGCTCCCAATTAGAGAGCAGTTAACGTTGATAAGATCCTCCGAGATGCCACTAACAATAACTGGATGCAGTTATTACATACAAATAATGTAAAGGAAATATGGAGTAGATTAAAAATAAAATATTCTAGTGTCAAGAAGGATGAAAATAAGAAGGTAAGTGAAGAAGGAAGACAGAAAGCCAAGATGTATTATATGATTAGTTGAGATCAAAGAAAACATATATATAAGTAATTTAAAGTGATTGGTAACCTTGAAGACTAACTATATACGGTAGGAGAGAGGAAGCAAGAGGAAAAAATTATAAATGCTAAACCGGAATTGGAAAGACGAAGCGCACAGAACATCTAATGTAATCCAAAAGAATTTTTTTTAAATACGTCAGGAAAGAAAAAGGAAAAAATATCCCCTTAGGACCTTTAACTAGTGCTAAAGGCAAAATAGCTACCAAGCTGGTACCATCACTGGAGAGAGTGCAAAGAAGAGCTACCATGCTGGTACCATCACTGGAGAGAGTACAAAGAAGAGCTACCATGCTGGTACCATCACTGGAGAGAGTGCAAAGAAGAGCTACCATGCTGGTACCATCACTGAGAGAGTACAAAGAAGAGCTACCATGCTGGTACCATCACTGGAGAGAGTACAAAGAAGAGCTACCATGCTGGTACCATCACTGGAGAGAGTGCAAAGAAGAGCTACCATGCTGGTACCATCACTGGAGAGAGTACAAAGAAGAGCTACCATGCTGGTACCATCACTGGAGAGAGTACAAAGAAGAGCTACCATGCTAGTACCATCACTGGAGAGAGTGCAAAGAAGAGCTACCATGCTGGTACCATCACTGGAGAGAGTGCAAAGAAGAGCTACCATGCTGGTACCATCACTGGAGAGAGTACAAAGAAGAGCTACCATGCTGGTACCATCACTGGAGAGAGTACAAAGAAGAGCTACCATGCTGGTACCATCACTGGAGAGAGTGCAAAGAAGAGCTACCATGCTGGTACCATCACTCGAAAACAAATCTTGTGAAAAAACACTCAAAGTACCCAACCTTTTTTCCTCTTAGAAACGGATATTACAAGGAGATCCCACTCATACCTTTAAGAAATTAAATGGCTGACACACAATAAAAAAAACAATTTGAAGTGCTGAGTGAGTCCATAAAACCATGGAAAGAAACTTCGAGGCAGAAGATGCAACACAAACATATACATCTTTTTTTATCAAAATGGAATAAACTACCCGGTAATGTTGCAAGTGCTGTAACAATACCGTCGTTCAAGAAACAAGTGGACAAGCATTTTGCAAGTATACAATTTAGCTAGATACATCGATAATAATTAGTCTTCCCAGCACTAGCAAGTCCTCTGCTGTATCTCCCATTCTGTCTGTCTGTCTGTCTGTCTCTCTCTCTCTCTCTCTCTCTCTCTCTCTCTCTCTCTCTCTCTCTCTCTCTCTCTCTCTCTCTCTCTCTCTCTCTCTCTCTCTCTCTCTCTCCATTCCTATGCTAAGAGGATGAGAGAATCAATTTGAAATTCAATCTTGTGCAGGGAGAGGCTAGCGAGGTGGCCATTACTGCTCTCTATCACACAGTGCCTTGTGTTTGCTACCTAACCAAGGGTCCTTTAAATTATGTTTTATGTGCCACTGTTTACTGAAGGAATGCCACTACTGAGGCACTCTGGCAAGTGATGTAGGAGTTGCAAGAGTTGCAGGGGTTGAGAGATACTGGAGCTGATGGATGCAAGAGATTGCAAGCGGACAGAGGATCGAGCCTCCATCACCCCTTCCTTCTTTAGTACTTAATGAAATACTTCATGGGTAAATTGGGACTTAATACATTAGGTGGACATCTTTTCATTATATTTCTGTGTGTGTGTGCTCACCTAATTGTGATTACAGGGGTCGAGACTCAGCTCTGTGTGTGTGTGTGTGTGTGTGTGTGTGTGTGTGTGTGTGTGTGCAACCGGTAAATCCTCAAGGGTCACACATAACCTGAGGAACACAAGGCAATCCGTTCTGATACAAAAAAGAAGTAGCTCCAATTCACTTGATCAAGAGCCTTCACCAGCCTCAAGAAACTCCTCCCCCCCCCCATTCGGTGTGACGGCGAGAATTCCTGTCAAATCAGAAGTGGAAAGTTCAATTAATCCACTTGACCGACACTTTACCAGAGCTCCCGACACCACTTGACGGTAAGAAACGATTTCACAGGCGTCTTCCTCCACAAGTTTTACTTCATGGGTTCCAAAGTAGCAGTCCAGTGGTGCTGCCTAGCCCAGACGATCAAACACGCCGGATTTCTTCCCAAAATTGGATTTTTTCCTAACAAATTCTTGCCGTGTTACGAACACTGGATTATTGTTTCCTTGTGAATATAATAATAATCAAATATTTCAATTATTGTGGTCTAATATGCACATCACATGAATTAAGATGTCATGTAATAACTAATCTGGCAGCTTTACGATAAAACGCCTAAATTAGTGGGAATGGTTGAAGTCGCTTGACCTGTACTCCTTTTAACGTAGGAGAGAAAGATACATGATAAAACACAGATAATATATATATGATATACAGATTTGGGACTAGTCCAAAATCTGCACACGGAAATCACTCCCTACGAAAGAAAGCGACGCAACACCTCCCCAGTGAAAAGGAGCGCCATGGGAACGCTAACAGACAAAATAATAAGTGTCAGGGGCCGAAGACTGCTCAGCTGCTTTCCAGCATACATAGGACCCCTGGCTGTCTTCAAGAGGGAGCTGGACAAACACCTGTCGGTCGATGCATGCAGGGGATGAGATGAAAAGCTGTAAGCCACCTGCCTGAAAGCTGGCTGCCTTGGATTAAAGGGTCTAGCGTGAGCTGGGCGCCAAGGTATTGGTCCAGTGTGGTACGGTCGGTAAAGCACTGCGTACCTTGTTCCAAGGTTCGTAGGTTCGAGTCTCCTTCGGCCAGAGATCAGTGTTTGTGAATATTTCGCCTGCTCTTGCGAATTCTATGTATATATATATATATATATATATATATATATATATATATATATATATATATATATATATATATATATATATATATATATATATATATATATATATATTCACGTGTCAGTGGCAAAAACAAGCCCCAAGAGAAAATAAAAAAAAAACATGACTGTATATTCCACAAGAAGGTCATCGCTTTTATTCCGAAATTGAAACGTGTGAGTTGTTAGGTGGTGTATCTTTTTTTTAATGGAACAAATGCCGACCGACTAAAAAAATTCACTAACGCTGATACGACAAAGCGACATTCGGAAATGCATTTTTAGAATATACAGACAGACCCTAATTTGAGAGCCTTGGGTCAGGGAGAAGGATGACAGGGCCGAGAATTAGTATAACAGAAAGTGGGGAGAATTGGAGTGGTAATATCAGTCCATAGTACATACGCACTGACCTGGAGTTTGACGACTCACTCGCCACGGGTTTAACCCCCTCCCGTTCCGGGGTTCATAGTTCGTAGATTTTCTTTTCTCGTTTTTTCCGTATTACCTTAATGAGTCATTTCGATAATTACTCGCCCTTTAAAGAGGGTAATCTTATGACGACGTTTCGATCCGTCCTGGACCAAGTCACAACCTCTCTAACGACACAGATAACAATAATACCAAGTTTTTTAAACGACTTTATTGATTTAACTAGTTTGCTCGCACACAAACTTAATGGGTTCTACCCAATCAATATTCAGCATAGAATTTATTTAGCAAGTAATTATGATTTATTAATAAGTATAAAATGTCGGTGGAAAAGAATTCTTCCTCCGTAAACCATGCGTGTCGTAAGAGGGGACTAAAATGCCTGGAGCAAGGGGCTAGTAACCCCTTCTCCTGTATACATTACTAAGTTTAAAAAGAAAAACTTTCGTTTTTCTTTTTAGGTCACCCTGCCTCGGTGGTCACCCTGCCTCGGTGGTCACCCTGCCTCGGTGGTCACCCTGCCTCGGTGGTCACCCTGCCTCGGTGGTCACCCTGCCTCGGTGGTCACCCTGCCTCGGTGGTCACCCTGCCTCGGTGGTCACCCTGCCTGGTTGGGATACGGCCGGTTCATTGAAAAAAACAAAACAATGTCATTGTTTACCTCAAGTTGCGCCATCAGTGCTTCATTTTTTTTTTTAGCCATTGCGGTTGTTTTTCCATCATTATTATTATTACATTCATAACTATGAGCTAAACCCACTAGAGTCTGTTTTTCCACCAGCTGTTTACATATCAGACCAACGAGTACATGCTCACACATGTGCGATAACATCAAGATGAACACAGCTAACACCTATACGTACACAAAGTAGCTAACACAATAACATACACAGACATAATTGGGAAGTAAAACAAACTCTTTGTTTTGTGGCAGAGAGTTTTGTTGTCTCATGTTGCTTTGCTTTCATATATCTTTTTCTTCTAGCAAAATGTAAGGGCTGATGACTGTCACGGTCAAGTATTAAGTCTTAGCACATTGGTTATAAACACCGAGAGGTGTATATCTCTCAGTGTATAAACACAGTTTGCCTTAATCCATACTTTAAGGAGGTTAAGTAATTGACATTCATATAGTCCACTAGCCTATATATCATAATCAACCAACCAGTCCCAGCCTGTTGTGCGTCCCACATGCGTCCCCCACACGTCTGATCCGTCCAGGAGAAGCTTGGTACCGGTTTAAAAGAACGGTCCGTCAAACCCAGAATGGCAGTAGGGTCGCGTCTCTGGGGCGTGTGTGTGTTTCCCAACTATCAGTGTCACAATACTCCTGACGCATCACGGAAATCGACCTTACTCTCTTTGTTAACCATTCTCCCAAGAGTTAATTTTCACTTAGCAGGTTGGTATAGCAACCATGTATAAGGAGGTACTACCCTATACATGGAAGGGTTACTGGTCTTTTCTCTCTACCTCATAAACACTTAGGATGAAAAGAAAATTATACAAACTTCTACGCACATTCAGCATACACATACTGTTGCTTTCCTATGTGATTATTATTGTTATATTCATTGGGGTAGCACTAAACCCATAGGGGTCATACAGTGCACCTCGGAAAATGGAAGGTATTCAGGCTTGATTCAAGGAACTGGAGATTTGGTCCAATTTCTTAGATCAAGAGCCCCTCACCAGCATCAAGGAACCTTCTTTGAGGGGTTAGGTGCTTCTCAACAGCTCTTAATTCTGTAATATTTCCTTACCAACGTTCGTGGTCTTGTCTGAGACCGGGATGCAGGAAATATATTTCCCCGAACCAGTAACAGATACCACTAACAGATATCCCTAACAAATACCACTAACAGACACCACTAACAGATGCCACTAACAGATACCCCTAACAGATGCCACTAACAAATACCACTAACAGGTTAGTAAATAGTTACTGACACATGACAAATCGTAGATGAGTACTTGTGCAGTTGAAGTTTTAAAGACGACACAGCACACTGTAAGTGTACACAAGATTGTTTTAAAACCTCTTCACGAACCAGGCGGTAGACTTAAGATTTCTTATAAAAAAACGCTTCAACGAGAAGAGTTTTTGTAAATATATCAGCGACAATATTTTGTAAGTGTTTCGACGGATTTCTTGGTGCTGATTCTGACTGTCTTGTCTCCCTGTCTCTGGTAATTTAGATGCCAACAACTCGACTCGTCAGAAACGGAGGCCCCACAATTTCCTACTGTGTTCCGTAGCTCGATTGCTAGCGCACTCAGCTCACACACTAAGGTCCGGGGGTCGATCCCCGGTACGGCAGGAAAACATTAGGACGTGTTTCCATAAGACACCTGCTGTCACTGTTCACCCATCGTAAAAATAGGTACTTGGGTGTTAGTCGACTGGTGTGGGTCGCATAACAAGGGGTTTTCTATATAGTAGTATGTTATTGATGTCAACTAGGTCTGTATATCTTGTAAATGTACTTGTAGTAAATAAAGATATTATTATTATTATTATTATTATTATTATTATTATTATTATTATTATTATTATTATTATTATTATTATTATTATTATTATTATTATTATTATAACAGGGTATCCAAGCCTCAGTTCCTTCTCGCGCTGAATTATCTACATGAGTTTTAGCTCATCGTGAGGGACTGTTTGTATAAGAGTATGATGTCGCACCCAGCTCTCAGGAAGAGAAGGTGAGAGTTCACGCTTTAGTGTGAGTGTCATACCAGCCGTGGGTGTCAGCAGTGTGGGTGTCAGCAGTGTAGATGCCAAACCAGCTGTGGATGTCAAATCAGCTGTGGATGTCAAACTAGCTGTGGGTGTCAGAAGTGTTGGTTTGAGACTACCTGTTGGTGTCAGCGGTGTCAGACCAGCTGTGGATGTCAGACCAGCTATTATTGTAAGCAGTGTAGGCGTCAGTATTCTGGGCGTGGGTAGAAAAAATGAAAGGTTAAATGCAGGCGTGGGGACAAGGGTGTAAAGACAGATGAGGGCGTGGGAGAAGTCGTGAAATTAGGTGTGGGCGTGAAAAGGGTTGTGAAATCAGGTGTGGGAGTGGGAGAGGTTACGAAATCTGGAGTGGGCGTCCCACAAAGTTTCACCGCGAGGTCAGCAAAACGAAAATACAAGACCAACCACTCTGCTTTCCACATTGTGACGATTGATTGATTTACAAGTGCTCTCTCTCTCTCTCTCTCTCTCTCTCTCTCTCTCTCTCTCTCTCTCTCTCTCTCTTATGTGTGGGTTACCTGAAGACCAGGTAACCTACAGACCAGGCCTTCTGGTTGATGACCTGGTGAATCAGACTGCTTGTGTTAGCCGAACTCAATCCAACGTAGGTACCACAGCCCGACTATTTAAGAATTAGGCTCAGATTCCCCTTTTGAAACTGGATATACATAAACCAAGTGACGTGTATCTCGCAATATTTGTACACTGAAAATTGATTTCAATCTCTGTTTTAGGTATTAAAGAATTCTTGTCTAGTGATAAGCAGGTTATATGCAGACTTTAATGGACCCTCATGTAGCTAATGGACTATAAACACAACTAACCATTAACCTCTTGAAGACGGCCAAAGGGATCTGTTGATAATGTCCCTTATATATGAAGGGAGGGCGTTGAAAAGTCTCGATCCCTTTGCACTTACTGAGTTATCTCTTAGTGTGCTCTGCATTCTTGCTTGTGACTGGAGGATTTTTTCAGTATCTGCTGGAAGAGACCAGTTTGTGGGACTTTAAGTGTCCCCAATATTTTAGGAGCCTGACTGAATACATACGGACATTGGGGGAAGAGAAGGGAGAGCGGTAAATTCGTAGGGGTCATAGAGCTTCTAGGGAATAAGATTTAATTAGTTTTTATCCAAGGACCTGGAGGAAGCTGCAATTTCTTGAATAAAGATTTCTTCAATATCATCAAGATGTCTTCCTTGAAGATTCCTCACGCTGAGGTCATTCCTTATTATACCGCTTGCCACCCCTTCTTCTCAGCCTCTCTTCTTTGATTCACGTATTCTCTTCTATCTCTTCTGATCTCTTCACTACTGTCTCTTATCTTTTCCATAGTGCATCCCTTAGTCTCTCTTCATTACTGCCAATTATGCATTCTATCTTTTTAATGGTGGTGGTGATAGTCTGCCTACCTGGAGGGTTTTCCGGGATAGTGGTGGTGGTGGTGTTGTTGATGGTGGTGGTGTTGTTGATGGTGGTGGTGTTGTTGATGGTGGTGTTGATGGTGGTGGTGGTCTTGATGGTGGTGTTGGTGTTGATGGTGGTGTTGGTGGTGATAGTGGTGGTGATGGTGGTGTTGATGGTAGTGGTGATATTGATGGTGGTGGTTGTGTTGATGGTGGTGGTGGTGGCGGCTTCCTGGGTGGGCGAGTGAGGTTGCCAGGTGGTTGAAGGCGAGGGTGGTAGCTTTTATGTGGGTGTGGGTGTGGGTGATAAATACTGACGTGTTGGGGACTGGCTGGAGGAAGGGGGTGTGGGAGGGAGGGAAGTATAAGTGACTAACACTTAGGAGGGATCTGGTATAAGTGCTTCTGTAAATAATGATACACGTCTCTCTTGCTACTGTATCCTCTCTTAAAACTCTCCTCACTAGAGTAACTTAATTTCTTAAACGAGATTGTAAAAAAAGTGTATCTATAATTGAATATCATGTACTTTGAAGTTCTTTCTACTCGCTATTCAACTTTTGATCAGCTTTCTTCAGTCACACTATATGCGGGATATTCATGAATAGTGACTGAATTTCATATGTAGGTTGGATAAGATTCGTCAGCAAACAGGACAAGTGTGTCCTGACTCGGGTCTTAGTCATGTAATGACCCGCCATTGGAGCTTTTGGTCAACTGACTGAGGCCTTCCGCTGGCTTACCGGTCCACCCTCTTAAAAATAAACGTTATAATAATAACCCCATTAATTTTACGATTTAGTATATCGAGAACAATTAACTAAATATCTTTATTATACAATCTCGTAACGATTAACTTAATGGGTCCAGGGTCTGGGCCCCAATGTTTTGATAGCTAAGCAAATTACAGTGGTAATGAAAACAGTGATATGTTTTTATATTCAGTAGGAAGCGCTAAACCAGTAGGATCGAAGCAATTAGAGTATTCAACTCTGAAAATTTAGAAAATAACGTTGTCTTATTTGTTAAATAGTTTGATAGTTTGTGTCCTATGTCCATCCTTTGGTGATGGGGTAACTAACTAACCCACAAACTTGAGAGGAAAGTTTAAAGGAAGTTTCGCTCAGTCCTAAACCATTATCAAATCAATGTCCAGAACGAACCAATACGTTGTTTCAAGAATCTTCAAGTCATGGGTTATTTGTGTAGTATTTAATCTTTAACTGACTGATACCTACAAGGAGGGAGGAAATGCAGCTGCCAGCTTCAGGGAATCCCGAAAGTCTAGAAAATATGGTGAAATTTCCCATCATTACATGTTTGCTCCCTTACTCTCAGAGATCCTCGGCTGAAGGAAAAGAGAGCATGCAAAAAGAGTCATCAGGGCAAGTATGGATTCCAGAGCATCCAGTTTTCTGCTCCAGCGGCTCAGTGTTGCAGTTCAGAGGGGTAATGCCTAGTGCACCCTTTATATGCACTCCAGCTCTGACGAACTGGATAATGTATAGTAATGTAAATTTTAGCAAACACACGAATATTTGTAATGGGTCCCTTAAAGCTCACGTATTGTATAACCCAACGTAACCTTAAAGCTTCGTGTATCATATCACATAATAAAATATACCTATTTGTGCATATATATATATATATATATATATATATATATATATATATCCTGTTAATCCAAATGGATTAACAGGAGGCTAAAACATTTATTAGGGGACAAAAGAGGAATTTATAGGCGCATCAAAAGAGGAGATGTTAACCTTATTGACCAATATGTTCAGTTGAAAAGAGAAGTAAAAAAGGGGATTAGAAAGGCTAAACGTGACTATGAGATTAAGGTTGCTAATGAATCAAAGACTAATCCAAAAGGGTTCTTTCAAGTGTACAGGACGAAGGTGAGGGAAAAGGTAGGACCTCTGAAAATTGGGAATGGACAGCTGACGGATAACGAACTGGAAATGTGTTCTCTATTTAATGACTATTTTTTTTGTCAGTCTTTACACAAGAAGACGTAAATGAGATTCCAGAAATTAACAATTATTCAGTTCCTGAAGAATTCAAATTAACTAATATTACTGTCACGAGGGATATGGTTATCAAACAAATAGATAAACTGAAGCAAAATAAGTCCCCTGGACCCGACGAGTTGTTTTCCAGGGTACTTAAAGAATGCAAAATGGAACTTAGTCAGCCATTAACGAATGTGTTTAATACGTCCATCCTAACTGGTGTTGTGCCAGAGATGTGGAAGATAGCTAATGTAGTTCCTATATTCAAATCAGGGGATAAGTCCATTCCATCAAATTACCGTCCAATAAGCCTCACGTCTATAGTAGGCAAATTATTAGAATCAATTATAGCTGATATTATCAGAAGTCACCTTGAAGAACATAATTTGATTAATGAATCTCAGCATGGGTTTACGAGAGGTCGTTCCTGCCTGACAAATTTACTGACGTTTTTCAATAAAACATTTGAGGCAGTAGACAGTGATAAAGAATATGATATAGTTTACTTGGATTTCAGTAAGGCCTTCGATAGAGTACCTCACAAGAGACTCTTAAGAAAGGTGGCAGCTCATGGTATAGGAGGTAAAGTTCTAGCATGGATAGAGGCATGGCTTACCAATAGAAAGCAGAGAGTTTCCATTAATGGGGTCAAATCTGAATGGGGATTTGTCACTAGTGGCGTTCCACAAGGATCAGTTTTGGGCCCATTGTTGTTCATAATTTACATTAATGACCTTGATGAAGGAATTGCAAGTGACATGAGTAAATTTGCTGATGATACAAAAATAGGCCGTATAATTCATTCTGAGGAGGATAACAGTGAACTCCAGGAGGATTTGGATAAATTAATGTCTTGGTCTGAAAAGTGGCAGATGAAGTTCAATGTGGACAAGTGTAAGGTGCTTGTCGTTGGTAATGAAAATATCCCTCGAATTTATAAACTAGGTGAAGTTGAGCTTGATCATACAGAATGTGAAAAGACTTGGGAGTCATGGTAAGCAGAAATCTAAAGCCAAGACAACAGTGCCTAAGTGTGCGCAATAAGGCTAACAGATTACTAGGATTTATTTCAAGAAGTATAAGCAACAGAAGTCCAAAAGTTATTTTACAGCTCTATACATCACTAGTGAGACCTCATTTGGATTATGCAGCTCAGTTTTGGTCTCCTTACTACAGGATGGATATAGATTCATTGGAGAACATACAAAGAAGAATGACTAAAATGATTTACAGTATAAGAAATCTCCCGTATGAAGATAGACTTAGAGCATTGAATCTCCACTCTCTGGAGAGACGTAGAATGAGGAGATATCATCGAGGTGTACAAGTGGATGATGGGCATAAACAAAGGAGATATTAATAAAATACTGAGGATATCGAACCAAGTAAGAACGAGAAATAACGGATTTAAATTGGATAAATTTAGATTTAGAAAGGACATAGGCAAGTACTGGTTTTCGAACAGAGTTGTAGATGCGTGGAACAATCTTCCGAGTAGGGTGATAGAGGCTAGGACCTTGGGTGGCTTTAAAAAGAGATTGGACAAATATATGAGTGGGAGGGGCTGGGTTTGATTAGTGTCGTGAGTACAGGAGTAAATTCTTAGGTAGTGGTGGTTTTGATAAGGACCTGCCTTGTATGGGCCAGTAGGCCTTCTGCAGTGTTCCTCCATTCTTATGTTCTTATGTAAACAGGTGATATCAAAATATGCAAAATAACCACTATGAAAAAATAGAAGAATTCCAATCCTTCCCAATAGAGCTAAGTGGTATAGATATGTTGATGACATTTTGTGCCTTATGCCTAAGAATGTAGACATAAACCATTTCCTTGTTAAATTAAATAGCTTAGCTCATTCTATAAATTTTACTGTTGAATTTGAAGTAAAAAACTCATTGCCTTTCCTAGATGTTTTTATTATTAAGGGTAACATTGATTTTAAATTTAAAATTTACAGAAAACCTACAAATAATTGTTCCTATGTACACTATTACTCTTCACATCAAGATAGAGTTAAAGTGTCGGTTTTCTCTTCTATGTTTTTGAGAGCTTTACGCATTTGTAGTCCAGAGTTCATAGATGAAGAAATCTCTAAAATTTATGAAATAGCTAATGATTTAAAATACCCAAGAAACATAATTGATAAATCTTTTAAAATAGCTAGAAATACTTTTACAATCCAAAAGGGACAACCAACCTTATTCAACCAAAAATATGTTGGTTCTCCCTTACCATGAAAACTTGGTTGATATACCTTCCTTTCTTAAGAATTTTAATATCAAAGTTGTATTTAAAAATCTTGATACAGTAAAAAGACTTTTGATAAAAAATTCCCCCCAAAATGCTGACGGATGTGTCTATAAGATTCCCTGTAAAATATGCGATAAAGTTTAATATGGTCAAACTGGTAAAAGTCTTGAACTAAGATTAAAACAACATAAATATAGCATTAGAACTGGACAAGATTCTAATGCTCTATTTATTCATGTGAGAGACTTTAACCATCCAATTGATTTTCAAAATGCTGAGAAGGTTGTATCAAGCAAGTCCATGGTTGAGAGGAATATAATAGAATCATGTTTCATTAAAAGCAGTTTTGAAAATAATATGAATATTTCTTTTGGTTTATATAAATTGGATTCATTTAAAATTAATAAAATTTGGGAAGAATTTAATGATAAATTGGACTAATCTTAATTCTTGGGAAGAGTTTCAGGTCCTTTCTTATGTTCCTCTTCACAGAGTCGTGAGATGTTACGCTACTGTGAGGTGTTGTCTTTGTTAGTGTGATGTGACTGTGTGGTATATTCTGCCTCTTTATAAGCCTTCTTCTCACGTTTCCTTTTATAGTTCCTTGATAATGTGAGTAGTCACGAAAGCGCTTGGAATTCTTCTATTTTTTCATAGTGGTTGTTTTGCATATACAGTGGACCCCCGAGTTTCGTAAAAACTTCACTCCTGAAGTCTGCTCAAGTGCCATTACCGAACGAATTTACTCCCTTAAGGAAAAATTTCACGTAGGTTAGTCTATTTCAGACCCCCAAAAATACACTTCCACAAGAACTTACAAAATTATACTTACATAATTGCACGATTTCCGGGGTATTCGTTAACCGAGGGTCCACTGTATATATATATATATATATATATATATATATATATATATATATATATATATATATATATATATATATATATATATATATATATATATATATATATATATATATATATATATATATATATATATGTATATATATATATATATAAAGTGGAGATGTATAATAATGATTTTCCGGGCTTCGGAGAAGGGCAAGAACACTTAGCTTGAAAAAAATGACTTGATCTGTGATTCTAACCAGGATTTGTGACTCAATTGTTAGCATCATGGACTCACATCCGAAGGAGCCGGGTTCCTTCCCGGCACGATTGAAAAAGTGATAAATAGGTACCTGGGTGTTACCTACTGCTGTGGGTCTCTTCCGGGGGAAAGAAGACTAAAGGATCCCAATAAGAATAAGCCACACTGCTTGGCTTTCTTTGCTTATCCTGGCTAACTTTTCCCCCTGGGTTAAATATCCGGATAATGTTAATGTTAGAGCAAGGGTTCCCAACTTTTTCTATGCCCCGCACCCCTAGGAAATGTTTGATTAATGTTGCGTCCCCTACAAAATATCACATTTGCATAAAATGTAAATTGAGAAATTAGAAAAGTTTTAGGTAAAACAAAAGGAACTGTGCTTTTCATTAGGATTTTTTTGTCCCTCCTCCCCCGTCCTGAAATGCCACCTCACATCCCTTGAAAAATGCCATCTCACATCCCCTGAAATGCCATCTTACATCCCCTGAAATGCCATCTTACATCCCCTGAAATGCCATCTCACATCCCTTGAAATGCCAACTTACATCCCCTGAAATGCCATCTCACATCCCCTGAAAGGCCATCTTACATCCTCTGAAATGCCATCTCACATCCCCTGAAATGCCATCTCACATCCCCTGAAATGCCATCTGGCATTAGAGAGATATGTGAAAGAAAAAACAGAGCCCCACTTCAACCAGTGCCCAAAATGTTGCTTAACATTAAATTTAATACACAACTGTAAACAAATGCTACGTTGTGACATTGCAGTGAATTATGAGAGAGAAACACAAGTCATAGCCTGCCATATGGAGAAGAGAGAGAGAGAGAGAGAGAGAGAGAGAGAGAGAGAGAGAGAGAGAGAGAGAGAGAGAGAGAGAGAGAGAGAGAGAGAGAGAGAGAGAGAGAGAGAGAGAGAGAGAGAGAGAGAGAGAGAGAGAGAGAGAGAGTTACCTATTGGTATTCATAGAGGGACACAGGCTCTGAAACATTATGAATATATATGCCTACATAAATACACACACTCGCTCACACATTAACAAAAAAGCTTGATAAAGGCATAGTACACATTAGGTGGAAGAGGTAGTGGTTTCAGAGTAGCGTGTTGCAGTTGTTAGTGGATTCAGTGCAGCATACTGCTGTGGCTAGTAACTTCAGAGCAACACGGTTCTAGCAACTTCAGAACTGGGACACCTGGTGTGATGAAGACATCAGGTGACGACTGACCAAGAGAAAGCTTCGTCTCCTGAGGGAGAGATACAATCAACAGTCTCTCTTGTATTCCTGCACTCCAATTATACCTTCATCAGATACAAAAACAACAGCTCTTTGCTACAGACGATAGCCGACAACACAACCATCACGCCCCCTGCAGAGACTCATCAGACGGCATAACAGAAGAACGCCTTTACGCGCAAAGCAAAAAAAAAAACCACATTTCAAAGGCTTTGTTGACAGTTTTTAAGACGTAATTTACGAATTTGAGATACGGAGCTGACTTTTGCAAATGTACACAGATAACTCTCACCCAGGAGACTGAAACCTATGAAGACGTTTCGGTTCGACTTGGACTAGTTAATGTCCAAGTCGGATCGAAACGTCTCTATAAGTTTCAGTCTTCTACGTGTGGGTTGGGTATTGTTCCAGTCACGGTATTGTTCCTTTTTGCTCTCCATAAGCAAATTAAATTGTTGCATCAGTGACATTATTATTATTATTATTATTATTATTATTATTATTATTATTATTATTATTATTATTATTATTATTATTATTATTATTATTATTATTATTATTGTTTCCTGAGATGAGGATTAAATTAATAAGGGTGTGATAAACAAATAACCCACACATAGAAGAGAGGAGCTTACGACGACGTTTCGGTCCGACTTGGACCATTTACAAAGTCACACTGACAGAAAGGATTGTTGTTGTAGGTTCGCCGGTACATCCGGCCCGGGTCTTCTCCAAATGGTGACCCGGCAAGGAGGAGGGAGTATTTATAGGCCAGCAGACAGGGTGTGATAGTTATATGGGTCCAGCGAGCCGCAAATAGGGTCCAGGAGCCGAGACTTAACTCTTGATACTAGATGAGTACACACATATACGCAAGTTAAAACAAAACACACACATACACACACACATATGTTGCCATGTTGCTGCATGGCCAGCACATAATGCTGCATAACCACCACATATTGCTGCATGGCCACCACATATTGCTAAATGACCACCACATGTTGCTACATGGATACCACATGTTACTGCATAGCCACATGTTGCTACATGGCCGCCACATGTTGCTATTTGTTGCTTCATGTTCACCACATGTTGCTACATGTCCACCACATGTCTGAGTTTTGTGGGACTGGAAATTGTATGGAAATAATAAGTCTTGTTCTTGAGAAAGTGAAAGAAGCAGAGTGTTCCCACCAACTGTTCTGTCATCCTAGTCTATAAATGATAGCAATGGGGGAGTTTACCTGGAGTTTACCTGGAGAGAGTTCCGGGGGTCAACGCCTCCGCGGCCCGGTCTGTGACCAGGCCTCATTGGGAGGGGGTCGAAAAATTCTATCCAGATTTCCCTGTCATACTCCATCACACACAATGTGTTACTCACATTGAGTAATGAGAACTGTCAGTCTGAGTTGGGAAACGTCAGTCGGGTCCAGAGGATACTGTCAGCACTCCACTATGGAGTCCCAGAGTTTTCATTCTAGCAGAACTGGAGTTATTATTACTTAAAAATTATCATCTCTTAATTAGCAAGAACTCATTTAAAATTAAGTCCTTTCTAAAATATTCTCTTATACGTTTAACTATATATTTTTCCACACACACACACACACACACACACACACACACACACACACACACACACACACACACACACACACAGGACAAAATTGTAACTAACATACACACACACAGGACAAAATGGTAACACACACACACACACACACACACGCCACAGAATAAAATGGTAATACACACACACACACACACACACACACACACACACCTCGAGCTGAACAGGATAATAAACACCAGACAGCACGGATTTCGGGAAGGCAAATCCTGTGTAACAAACCTCCTAGAGTTCTATGATAAAGTAACAGAGGTAAGGCAAGAGAGAGAGAAGGGTGGGTTGATTGCATTTTCCTGGACTGCAGGAAGGCCTTCGACACAGTTCCTCACATGAGATTAGTAAAAAAGTTGGAAGAACAAGCATGTATAACAGGAAGGGCACTGGAATGGATCAGGAATACCTCACAGGAGGCAACAACGGGTCATGGTGCGTGATGAGGTATCACAGTGGGCGCCTGTGACGAGCGGCGTACCGCAGGGTCAGTCCTAGGACCAGTGTTATTCTTGGTATATGTAAACGACATGACGGATGGGATAGACTCAGAAGTGTCTCTGTTCGCAGATGATGTGAAATTAATGAGGAGAATCACATCGGAAGAGGACCAAGCAGGACTTCAAACAGACCTGGACAAGCTTGACATCTGGTCTAGCAACTGGCTTCTCGAATTCAATCCCACCAAATGCAAAGTCATGAAGATCGGAGAAGGACAAAGAAGACCGCTGACAGAGTACAGGCTAGGTGGACAAGGGCTACAAACCTCGGCAAAGGAGAAAGACCTTGGGGTGAGTATAACGCCAAGTACGTCTCCGGAGGCACACATCAACCAGATAACTGCGGCAGCATATGGGCGACTGGCAAACCTAAGATTAGCGTTCCGTTACCTAAACAAGGAATCGTTCAAGACACTGTACACCGTGTACGTCAGGCCCATACTAGAATATGCAGCACCAGTCTGGAACCCACACCTGGTCAAGCACGTAAAGAAACTAGAGAAAGTGCAAAGGTTTGCGACAAGGCTAGTTCCACAACTCAGGGGTCTGTCCTATGAAGAAAGGTTGAGGGAAATAGGACTAACAACACTGGAGGAAAGAAGGGTCAGAGGAGACATGATAACGACATACAAAATACTGCGGGGAATCGACAAGGTAGACAGGGACAGGATGTTCCAGAGAGGGAACACAGAAACAAGGGGACACAACTGGAAGCTGAAGACTCAGATGAGTCAAAGGGATGTTAGGAAGCATTTCTTCAGCCACAGAGTAGTCAAGAAGTGGAATAGTCTAGAGAAAGATATAGTGGAGGCAGGAACCATACATAGTTTTAAGACAAGGTATGATAAAGCTCATGAAGCAGGGAGAGCAGAGACCCAGTAGCAGACAGCGAAGAGGCGGGGCCAGGAGCTGAGTCTCGACCCCTGCAACCACAATTAGGTGAGTACAATTAGGTGAGTACACACACGCTACAGGATAAAATGGTAACACACACACACACACACACACACACACACACACACACACACACACACACACACACACACACACACACACACAGTACTTATTTTTATTAAATGATTAAAGAAAATTATTACTGAGTTTTATTACCTTACTTAAAGATAAGATTGTAATACAAATAAATATGAATGGATTTAATAGATGATTCTAAGACAAGATTTTAATATATGAGTTTAAAGGCATTTTTTTCGAAACATCTCTTGAATGTACTTAACACGTGGTTTTGCCTCTTGGTTTTATTACGGGTTTGTTAATGAATGGTTACCAAGCTGGAGTTGTGGAGTGAGTGAGGTCAGCCTGGGGGAGTGAGTGAGGTCAGCCTGGGGGAGTGAGTGAGGTCAGCCTGGGGGAGTGAGTGAGGTCAGCCTGGGGGAGTGAGTGAGGTCAGCCTGGGGGAGTGAGTGAGGTCAGCCTGGGGAGTGAGTGAGGTCAGCCTGGGGAGTGAGTGAGGTGAGCCGGGGGAGTGAGTGAGGTCAGCCTGGGAGAGTGAGTGAGGTCAGCCTGGGGAGTGAGTGAGGTCAGCCTGGGGAGTGAGTGAGGTCAGCCTGGGGAGTGAGTGAGGTCAGCCTGGGGAGTGAGTGAGGTCAGCCTGGGGAGTGAGTGAGGTCAGCCTGGGGGAGTGAGTGAGGTCAGCCTGGGGGAGTGAGTGAGGTGAGCCGGGGGGAGTGAGTGAGGTCAGCCTGGGAGAGTGAGTGAGGTCAGCCTGGGGAGTGAGTGAGGTCAGCCTGGGGGAGTGAGTGAGGTCAGCCTGGGGAGTGAGTGAGGTCAGCCTGGGGAGTGAGTGAGGTCAGCCTGGGGGAGTGAGTGAGGTCAGCCTGGGGAGTGAGTGAGGTCAGCCGGGGAGTGAGTGAGGTCAGCCTGGGGAGTGAGTGAGGTCAGCCGGGGAGTGAGTGAGGTCAGCCTGGGGAGTGAGTGAGGTCAGCAGGGGGAGTGAGTGAGGTCAGCCTGGGGGAGTGAGTGAGGTCAGCCTGGGGGAGTGAGTGAGGTCAGCCTGGGGAGTGAGTGAGGTCAGCCGGGGAGTGAGTGAGGTCAGCCTGGGGGAGTGAGTGAGGTCAGCCTGGGGGAGTGAGTGAGGTCAGCCGGGGGAGTGAGTGAGGTCAGCCTGGGGGAGTGAGTGAGGTCAGCCTGGGGAGTGAGTGAGGTCAGCCGGGGGAGTGAGTGAGGTCAGCCTGGGGAGTGAGTGAGGTCAGCCTGGGGGAGTGAGTGAGGTCAGCCTGGGGAGTGAGTGAGGTCAGCCTGGGGGAGTGAGTGAGGTCAGCCTGGGGGAGTGAGTGAGGTCAGCCGGGGGAGTGAGTGAGGTCAGCCTGGGGGAGTGAGTGAGGTCAGCCTGGGGGAGTGAGTGAGGTCAGCCTGGGGGAGTGAGTGAGGTCAGCAGGGGGAGTGAGTGAGGTCAGCCGGGGGAGGAGTGAGGTCAGCCTGGGGAGTGAGTGAGGTCAGCCTGGGGAGTGAGTGAGGTCAGCCTGGGGGAGTGAGTGAGGTCAGCCTGGGGGAGTGAGTGAGGTCAGCCGGGGGAGTGAGTGAGGTCAGCCGGGGGAGTGAGTGAGGTCAGCCGGGGGAGTGAGTGAGGTCAGCCGGGGGAGTGAGTGAGGTCAGCAGGGGAGTGAGTGAGGTCAGCCGAGGGGAGTGAGTGAGGTCAGCCGGGGGAGTGAGTGAGGTCAGCCGGGGGGAGTGAGTGAGGTCAGCCTGGGGGAGTGAGTGAGGTCAGCAGGGGAGTGAGTGAGGTCAGCCTGGGGAGTGAGTGAGGTCAGCCGGGGGAGTGAGTGAGGTCAGCCGGGGGAGTGAGTGAGGTCAGCAGGGGGAGTGAGTGAGGTCAGCCGGGGGAGTGAGTGAGGTCAGCCTGGGGGAGTGAGTGAGGTCAGCAGGGGAGTGAGTGAGGTCAGCCGAGGGGAGTGAGTGAGGTCAGCCGGGGGAGTGAGTGAGGTCAGCCTGGGGGAGTGAGTGAGGTCAGCCGGGAGAGTGAGTGAGGTCAGCCGGGGAGTGAGTGAGGTCAGCCGGGGGAGTGAGTGAGGTCAGCCGGGGGAGTGAGTGAGGTCAGCAGGGGAGTGAGTGAGGTCAGCAGGGGAGTGAGTGAGGTCAGCAGGGGAGAGTGAGGTCAGCAGGGGAGTGAGAGTTCAGCCGGGGGAGTGAGTGAGGTCAGCCGTGGGGAAGTGATTGAGGTCAACCGGGGAGAGTGAGCGAGGTCAGCCGGGGAGTGAAGGAGGTCAGCCGGGGAGAGTGAGGTCAGTGGGGGAGAGAGTGAGGTCAGCCGGTGGGAGCAAGTGAGGTCAGCTGGGGAGAGTGAGTGAGGTCAGTGGGGGAGAGAATGAGGTCAGTGGGGGAGAGAGTGAGGTCAGCCTGGGGAGTGAGGTCAGCCGGGGGAGAGAGTGAGGTCAGCGGGGAAGAGAGTGAGGTCAGCGGGGGAAAGAGTGAGATGAGCCGGGGGAGTGAGTAAGGTCAACCGGGGGAGTGAGTAAGGTCAGCCGGGGAAGAGTGAGGTCAACTATCTTGTGATTAATGATGCTGGGTGAGCTTATTAAGTTAGTAACTGATTAATGCTTGTATGAGTCAGGAGAGCAATCATCTGTCAGTGTTGGACGAGGAGGAGGACGAGGAAGAGGAGGAGGAGAAAATAGAAGAGAAAGAGGTAGGGAAAGAAGGAGAAGAAAAGGGGGAAGGTGAGGAGGGAAAAGAGATAGATGAAGAGGTAGAGAAAGAGGAGGAAAGAAACGAAGAAAAAAAGGAGAAAGAGAAATAGGAGGAGGAAGAGGTAGGGGAAGAAGAGAAGAGGGGTGGAGGAGGAAGAGGAACAGGAGGAGGGGAAGAAGACAAAAAAAAGAGTTCCTTCATATTAATAACTTATTTAAATTAAGATTCATTAGGTTCTCTTCCCAAGGTCACAACCCACAAGAGTACCTATTGCCTGCTAGAGTAAGTGACAGAAAGTAAGAGGAGGCTTGCCACGCCCGGGCATCGAATCCAGGTCACTTTGGCTGTGAGACGGATGGTTCACCACGAAAAAAAAAAAGGCAAATTAAAAGATGCAATTATGGAATCTATGTTTAGATGCCATAACGTTTAGTCTTGTTGTGGTTGACTGTGGCCTCGACACTTGCTATGTTGTTTAATATTCTTCCTCAGAGCTGATTAACTTCTTTTATTTAATCATTTATGTGTTTATGCATGAGTGTGGTGGTGCAGGGGCCGCCCTTGTGCTGGGTCCTACTTAGTCTTCTGCACGGTTTGTGACCTGGGTTGTGAGTAGTTGGTTTGTGAGCTGGGTTGTGAGTAGTTGGTTTGTGACCTGGGTTGTGAGTAGTTGGTTTGTGAGCTGGGTTGTGAGTAGTTGGTTTGTGAGCTGGGTTGTGAGTAGTTGGTTTGTGAGCTGGGTTGTGAGTAGTTGGTTTGTGAGCTGGGTTGTGAGTAGTTGGTTTGTGAGCTGGGTTGTGAGTAGTTGGTTTGTGAGAGATGGTGTGTGTGTGCGTGTGTGTGTGTACTCACCTAATTGTGGTTGCAGGTGTCGATTCACAGCTCCTGGTCCCGCCTCTTCACTGGTTGCTGTGTGTGTGTGCGCGCGCGCCTACCTATTTCTTTACCTATTTGTGGTTGCAAGGATCGAGTCACAGCTCTTGGCCCCACCTCTTCGCTGGTCGCTAGTAGGGGTACTCTTTCCCTGCTTAAAGCTATGTATGGATCCTGCCTCCGCTACATCACTTCCTGACAACTGTATGGCTGAAGAAATACTTTCTAACATCCCTGTGACTCATCTGAGTCTTCAGCTTCCAGTTGTGACCCCTTGTTGATGTGTACCATTTCTGAAACATTTTGTCCCTATCCACCTTGTCAATTCCTATCAGTATTTTATGTTATCATGTCCCCTTCTATCTCCCCTGACCTCCAGTGTGGTCAAGTCGATTTCCCTTAGCCTTTCCTTGTATGACATACCCCTTAGCTCCGGGACTAGTCTTGTTGCAAACCTTCGCACTTTTTCTAATTTCTTGACGTGCTTGACCAGGTGTGGGTTTCATACTGGTGCTGCATACTCCTTTATGGGCCTAACGTATACAGTGTACAGAGTCTTGAACGATTCCTAACTGGTTGATGTGCACCTCAGGAGATATGCTCGGTATTATACTCAACCCAAGATCCTCTTTCCTAGAGTGAGGTTTGCGGTTTTTGACCCCCCTAACCTGTACTCTGTCTGCGATCTTCTTTGACCTTCCCCAATCTTCATGACTTTGCACTTGGTGAGGTTAAGCTCCAGGAGACAGTTGTTGGACCAGGCTTGCAGCCTGTCCAGATCCTTTCATAGTCCTACCTGATCGTCATCCACTTGAATTCTATCCCTTCCGTCATGTCATTCACATATACCAGAAACAGCACCAGCCCTAGAACTGACCCTTGTGGAACTCCGCTCGTCACAGGCGCCCACTCTGACATGTCGTCACGTACCATCACAAGTTGTTTCCTTCCTGTCACGTATTCTCTGATCCATTGCAGTGCCTTTCCTGTTATTCTTGTCTGCTCCTCTAGCTTTTGCATTAATCTCTTGTGCAGAACTGTGTCGAAAGCCTTCTTACAGTCCAAGAAAATGCAGTCTACCCACTTCTCTCTCTCTCTCTCTCTCTCTCTCTCTCTCTCTCTCTCTCTCTCTCTCTCTCTCTCTCTCTCTCTCTCTCCTGCCTTACTTCTGTCACCTCGTCGTATTTGGCTTTCGATTTGGCTTTCGAATTTTCGCTGAACATCCCCAATTATCCATGCATATTCACTTCTGGCTCTTCGGCTAAGCTCCTTATTTTACTGGCTCCTTTGTCTTCTATACATTCTCCAGTTTCTAGCGCACTTAGTTTTGGCCTCCATGCACCTTTGGATGAGCCAAGAGCTCGTTCTGGTCTTCCCATTTATTATGTTGCCCTTAGATACGAAGCTCTCCTCCAGCTCTATGAATTTGGTGATCACCTATACCATCATTTTGTTCGCTGTTTTTCCTACTGTAATTCATGCAGGAAATTCTTCATGCCTGTGTAGTCCCCTCTTTTATGGTTTGGCTTCTCCCTTCCTATTCTTGATGCTTCCCTTTCCACTTTTAGCTCTACAATGTAATCGAAGATCAGGACCACGTTATCACTAACTCCTAGGGGCCTTTCATATGTGATGTCCCCAATGTCTGAACTACTCAAGGTGAATATGAGATCCAGCCTTGCTGGTTCATCCTCTCTCTCTGGTAGTGTCCCTAAGATGTTGATACATGAGGTTTTCCAGTACCACCTCCATCATCATAGCCTTCCAGGTCTCTGGTACATAATGTCGATCCAGATTTTCCCAGTCAATCTCCATGTGATTGAAATCACACACGATTAGTAACTTTGCCCTGTGTGTGTGTGTGTGTGTGTGCGCGTCACACACACACACACACACACACACACACTCATAAATTATAAAATGTTTCAGTAAAAAAATATTCTCATCAAAATTAAACCCATAAAAATACATTGTAAAATATAAAATATAACTTGATCTAAACTTTCGTCCTGTCGTAACTTTTCACTGAATTGAATTATTCTGACAATTCTTCTCCGACTCCAGATATTTATATCACACAAACTGTACTTTTTGTTTTAAATACTTGCTGTGCTGGTGTGCTTTTGTACCCTTCTAGAGAAGCGCCTTAATGTTGGTGAAGGGCTCTTGATTCAGGGAACTGGATCTGTCTTTCCTGATTGCTTCCTAGTCCTGGGCGCCGATGCGCTGAACCCGCAAGGTTTGCGCAGTGCTTGGAGGTACTGGCAGTGTGAGGCAATCAGGTTTTTGATCACAGGAAGTGGAGAGTAGCTCCGGTTTCATGGATCAAGAACCCTCCAGAAGAGACCCACTGAACAAGACTAAGGCTCAAGTCTAATTCAGTATTTACCTAAAAGTAATTTTATTAATGTCTATCACATTTCTCCTCCACTGCCTCTCTCTCTCTCTCTCTCTCTCTCTCTCTCTCTCTCTCTCTCTCTCTCTCTCTCTCTCTCTCTCTCTCTCTCTCTCTCTCTCTCTCTCTCTCTCTCATTCTCTCTCTTCTCCTCCATCTCTGCCTCTTCCTCCTCATTCCTTGCTGACCTTCTCACACCTATTCGTACCCACTGGGCATCTCTAATTTCCCAATAAGCGACTAACCTAAAAAAAAATATGCCATAAGGTTGAACTTCGAATGATGAATGCATGAGAGCATCGTCTTTCTTGCAGGCCGCAGGGGGTTATATATCTTGTTCCTCATCCTAACTATCTACATCTGCGCCTTTGGAAAGTAGACACAATTGTAGTATAATGCAAACCTTTATTTGCAACGTTTCGCCCAGGTATTAGGCTTTTTCAAGTCACACGCAGATCTGTGTATGTGACCCTGACACACTGGGCGAAATGTTGTCAATAAAGGGTCGCATTATACTACATTTGTGTCTACTTTTCCATCGTGTGGGTATTTTGATGGGACAACGTTTCCCCTCTGTGTAGAGCTAATAAAGATCTACACAGAGGGGAAACGTTGTCCAAATAAAAGCTAGTTCTACGGCTTGTGTTTCCGAAATATTAAAAAAAAGAGCTGGTAGACAGTATCAGTCAGTATTATTATTATTATTATTATTATTATTATTATTATTATTATTATTATTATTATTATTATTATTATTATTATTATTATTATTATTATTATTATTATAAAATTATTATTATTAGTATTATTAATGTGGGAATAGCTAAACACGTATTAGTCACTTAACACCTGGTAAATGGGACATTAATCACGTTTGATTCGAGGAAAGGGAAGATAACTGAAGTTCCTTAGAGCAACAGCCCTACACCAGCATCGGGGCAACCCCCTGATGGAAGATGGGGCCAGGAGCCGAGACTCAACACCAGCAAACAACAGTCTTCATCTCAATTAGCAAACAATTGACAAATGCAGACAAAAACGGCAGTGTGATACCCAGACGTCTGCAGATCATACCCACGGGCATAATTACGTGGGTATCAAGTGCAGCTGGGTATTATTTGCAACTGGGTATTCAGTTGCTAATGAATAGCATTATTATAAGCTTCGTTTCTTATGGGACTCAGATATCAGATCCATTATAACTTATCTAATCAATTTTAATATTTATTGTCCCTATAAAGAATTGAACACTGTTGCTGTGTCTGATAAGTTGTACATGAATGGAATACAATACTGTTATTGTATACCATTCATGTACATCGTTCCTATAACTATATCGTCTTCATAATGCATCGATCCACTGACTGATGTATTATTGATATGGATAATCATACAGGAATTTAGGAACGGGAGATAATCTGTTCTGATTCTTGGAAAAGGATCGTAGCTCCCGATTCCTGAGGCCAAGAGACTCTCACTTTTGACAGGATACTGGTCACTAGGTCCCTCAGGCTGGAGCTTAGACTAGACAAGTAAATTCTGAGCAAATATCTGTTCTGTGTCATGTTTTTTTTAGGCAACGGGATCGATGGGAGGAATAGGGAGGGTGAGAACTGGGGCAGGGCGGAACAGTGAAGAAAAAATGTGGGCAGACAGAGATAGGGAAATAAGGTTGTGAATAGACAGGTTGTGGGTAGACAGGAAGAGGTAAGAGAGATTGACAGGAAGAGAGAGCTAAGAAAGCTTAAGTGATCAGACCACTTTAGGTGGTTTTGAAGAGAGTGGTTTTAGACTATTATCCTTGCTTCATAATATCACTAGATATCACCTTACTGCTGCTGGTACACCTAGACATGAACACACAAGGAATGTACAGGCAGCAGTTTAGGTGGCCCGTGGCTCATGTGATAGCACCGACTCTAAACTGACGGACCTGGGGTCGATCCAGGCACGAGTGGACACGTTGGGCATGTTTCTTTATACTTGTTGCCACTGTTCACCGAGGAGACGGTAGGTACCTGGGTGCTGGCTGTCTTGTGGGTCACATCCCAGGGAAGGTATCAGGATACCTTAGATAAGGCTGAGTTTCGAAAAGAGATGAGCCATTATCACAGCTCTTAGCACGTAAAACAAATAAAAGGCAGCAGTAGAAGCAGAAGCTCCAGTACAAGCAACAACAGCAGGAAAAATAGCAGAAATGGTAACAGCAGCAGCAGAAGCAAGAGATCGAAGCAACATTGCAGAGTTATAAGTTTCCTCTCACACTCCTCGTTAACATATATGTAAAAGTGTTGTTGGTGAGCCCGTCCCGGTTTTGGGAATAAGGGAGAAAGGTATTTTGTCACCCCTGTTCTCTCCTACGAAGTTAGAGCATTAGCACACTACCCTTAAGAACTCACATTTTATCTTGGTGAAACAACATACAAGGTTGATTTATTAGGTTTAGAGCCGATCGACTACACGAGGCGTCATTAATTCTGCATGTCACTTGTATACAAAACGTCAAGGATACTGGGATCTCGAATATAAGGAGTAAAGTCGACTCTAAGACAATATACACACTTGGAAATTACCTCTCAAGTGCATATACCCTTCATCTGTCACACAAACAAGAACCCACACACACACGTAGTAACAATCACACACACACACACACACACACACACACACAGGAGCTATGACTCGACCCCTGCAACCACAACTAGGTGAGTACACACATACACATACATTGAGAAGATTGTCAGAAGAGTGGTGGAGCACCTAGAAATAAATGAGCTTATCAACGACGGCCAGCACGGTTTCAGGGACGGGAAATCCTGTGTCACAAACCTACTGGAGTTCTATGACAGGGTGACAGCAGTAAGACAAGAGAGAGAGGGGTGGGTAGATTGCATTTTCTTGGACTGTAAGAAGGCGTTTGACACAGTTCCACACAAGAGATTATTGCAAAAGCTGGAGGCCCAGGCAGGGGTAACAGGGAAGGCACTTCAATGGATCAGGGAATACCTATCAGGAAGACAACAGCGAATCATGGTACGTGGCAAGGTGCCAGAGTGGGCGCCTGTGACGAACGGGGTTCCACAGGGATCAGTCCGAGAGCCAGTGCTATTTCTGGTATTCGTGAATGACATGACGGAAGGAATAGACTCAGAAGTGTCCCTGTTTGCAGATGATGTGAAGCTGATGAGAATTCAATCGGACGAGGACCAGGCAGAACTACAGAGGGATCTGGACAGGCTGCAGGCCTGGTACAGCAACTGGCTCCTGGAGTTCAACCTCACCAAGTGCAAAGTCGTGAAGATTGGGGAAAGGCAAAGAAGACCGCAGACGGAGTACAGTCTAGGGAGCCAGAGACTACAAACCTCACTCGAGGAAAAAGATCTTGGGGTGAGTATAACACCAGGCACATCTCCTGAGGCGCACATCAACCAAATAACTGCTGCAGCATACGGGCGCCTAGCAAACCTAAGAACAGCATTTCGACATCTTAATAATGAATCGTTCAGGACCCTGTACACTGTGTACGTTAGGACCATACTGGATTACGCAGCACCTATCCAAGCACGTAAGAAAACTAGAGAAAGTGCAAAGGTTTGCAACAAGACTAGTTTCGGAGCTAAGGGGTATGTCCTACGAGGAGAGATTAAGGGAAATCAACCTGACGACACTGGAGGACAAGAGAGATAGGGAAGACATGATAACAACATATAAAATACTGAGAGGAATAGACAAGGTGGACAGATACAGGATGTTCCAGAGATGGGACACAACAACAAGGGGTCACAGATGGAAGTTGAAGACTCAGATGAATCACAGGGATGTTAGAAAGTATTTTTCAGTCACAGAGTTGTCAGGAAGTGGAATAGTCTGGGAACTGATGTAGTGGAGGCAGGATCCAAACATAGCTCTAAGAAGAGGTATGATAAAGCTCATGGAGCAGGAAGGGTGACCTAATAGTGACTAGTGAAGAGGCGGTGCCAGGAGCTGTGACTCGACCCCTACAACCACAACTAAGTGAATACAACTAGGTAAGTACACACACACACACACACACACACATACAAACAAGAATTCCACAACAACGTGTTTATGGGATTCCTGCATACGTTTTTAGCTCGGAGAGCTGTCCAGGAGCGGACTTAGTTCCCCATTTTACATTTTTATAGTCACCACTACTACTCCGGGACCCAACATGAGCATGAAATTCAAATTCCGATATCCGTGTCGGGGATATTAAAATCTCAATGAGCTTATACAGCAGCGGCTGTGCACGCAGCCGTGTTCAAGACGGTTTTCTTATTCACGGGGAAGAGCTGAACCCGCAGGGGTCGCTTAGGGATTGGGAGGTTATCGGGTTGGATCCAAAGGAAAGAATAGTTCTAGTGCCTTAAATCAAAAGCCCTTTCTCGGCTGCTTGAGCAAGCAATGTGCTTGCTCTGAACTTAACTTACACCACACCTTGCAACAGCGAACTTGACTTACACCACACGTTGCAACAGCGAACTTGACTTACACCACACCATGCAATAGTGATTCGAGATCGGAAACCTTTAGTGCATTTTTTTGACTCTTCCTTTACACAATATACACAAGTATATCCTTTCCTGCACCGCTGACACTAACGAATTTAGCCGACACTACCAACCCAGCTGACACTACAAAAAAACCCACTTCCAAGGACTTCTACATCACTTTTTATGGCGAGGATCTCTAGCTCTTCCCTGGACAATGGCGACATAATTCTCATTTAGGGGAAGGCTTCTTTCCCCATTCTTTTCGCCTCGGCATATTGATTGAGGTGCCAAACACAGGCTCTTCCTGCCCCATTACCCCGACCACCAGTGCTGTGGATACTATCAGGCTTCTAAGCCAACCCTGGGAGAGTGCAGGCTTATAGTTTGTTTAGATTCTCGGCAGCAGTGACACAGACACACGTTCCTTTTTCCACTCAGACTTGGCCAACGTTCCCTCATCAATTCTATGATTCACCTCATCCTTCATAGACCAATCTGCTGACAAGTCCACTCCCAAATATCTGAGTACATTCACTTCCTCCATACTATCTCCCTCCAATCTGATATCCAGTCTTTAATTACCTAATTTTTTTGTTCTTCCAATCATATGTCTAACGTTCCTTCTTCCACTCAGACTTGACCAACATTCCTCCTTCCACTAAGACTTGACCAACGTTCCTCCTTCCACTCAGACTTGGCCAATACCTCCAAGGAACACTCACTGTCTTAAGTTGTGGTGGCTCTGAATTATTGCATAAACACTTATAATATTTCCACCCTGGAAATATTAAGTTGATTATTACAGTGTCGCCTCCATTTCCTTTTCCCTTTTCCTTCTCTATAAGTTATTCTTTACTTCTGACACCTATGCTGTACCTGTGCTGTACCTGTGACAGCTTTCGTGATGCTGACACGAAAGTCAGCATCACGAAGAACTATGTAAATAAAACAATATGAATAACCATAATAATACAAAGATGCCACGAGTTTTATTCTCACAGGGTGATGTCACTCACTCAGAATGATGTCACTCACTCAGAATGATGTCACTCACTCAGAATGATGTAACTCGGTGAGATACTGTCACACACTATGATGTCAAGTCATTCAAGATGATGTCATCCATAAAGAAATATATTACTCAATCATCCAGCAACTCAAATGTATAAATTGATAATTTAAAATGGAATGGGGTTTGTCTGTCAGATAAATACACACATATATACTCACTAAGTACACGAATATATAGCCACTGTTGAAGACGAAACAGCATCCATTACAAGTACTCACCTGTAAAGGTAAATAAATATATCAGTTCATTATCTATCTATCTATCTATCTATCTATCTATCTATCTATCTATCTATCTATTATCTATATATATATATGTCGTGCCGATTAGGTAAAACTTGCGATTGGGCTTAAATAGCAACGCTCACTTTGCCATATAAGACAAGTGAAAATTTGTGTATGCAATAATTTCGCCAAAATCATTCTGAACATAACGAAAAAAATATATTTCATTGTCTTTGTTTATTATTAAATTAATGTTAACGTATCTAAAATATATTTAGTTGGGTTAGGCTAAATTAAATTGCGCTTGTTGTAATAAGGTTAGGTAGGTTTTCAAAGTTTCTCTTGGTACAAAATTATAAATTCTTACATTAACATAAATGAAAAAAATATATCTTTAAACGTATAAGAGAAAATTTTGGAAAGGACTTAATTTTAGATGAGTTCTTGCTAATTGACCAGTTTTACCTAATCGGCACGACTATATATATATATATATATATATATATATATATATATATATATATATATATATATATATATATATATATATATATATATATATATATATATATTTAAAAATAGTGTATTTCTCTCAGCACATATATGCTGATAAGTATACTTGTCTGATGATGACAAGATTACATGCAGCCTTAATGGCCTTCGTGTAATCGATAGGTTTTAATCCCAAATAACCGACTAATAACATATTGTACCTTCGGTAATAGTGATCACCACCACTCCAGGAACAGACTTGTAGAAAGTACAAGGTTATAACCTAATTAAAAATTACGAAGGCTTAATCAGTCTAAACAGCTTAATAAGTATATACTTATCTTTCCTGGATGTTTGAGATGTGATCCCGAATTCACACTTTGAAGTCTCAGTTCCAAGGAAACTTATCAGCACACAACAATACTCTCTCTCGCGGTATTTACTGAATTTGTCTACAGAGAAATGTCTCGGTCATCTTGTAGACGATTTTATTAAGCCACGTCGCTCGTAATTGACTATGTTTATTTGATCTATGTGTCACTGGCGCGTAGTGAGACAGATACGAACGCAATTTGATCGAGGTCTCCTACACAGCATAAGTGCGTCTGATAGCTGGTTAATCCTGACTCTGGACAGTACTTCACCAAACGTAATCTCCTCTTATTAATTTTAGTAAACGCTTAACACTATATTCACTACCTATAAAGTAACAAGTAACTCGCACATAGAAGAAACTTGTGACGTTTCGGTGCGAATTGAATCATTAAGTAGTCTTCTGTGTGTGGATTATTTGTGTATTGTTCCAATCACGGTATTGTGCCTTTTGAGTTATCCTAAAGATAGTCTTTAGGATATACTGTACGTCTATGATTTAGTTTAGATAGACACGTACACGACAGCAATTGTTTTAAGTGACGTACTCGCTCAATGTCAGTACAATACCAGTAAGGTTTATCGGTTTAATGGTGACATCTTTCACCATAAAGGTGTATCCCGAGGACCAAATTCAGCGTCGGTCCTCTGGGCGCCTCTGTGTATGCAATTTTTCAGTCTGACTGATCTTCCCCGACCTCCTCACTCTTTATACTAGAGAAGCTGAGCTGTATGACCCCTGTGATTTAGCGCTTCTTTTGATTATAATAATAATATTATAATAGAGAAAACGATGTAATGAAATTAAAAACAAAGCCACATGGCATGTGTTTAGGCTTTCTAGGCAATTCAACAATTGTATATAATTTTTTATGTGATATAGGAATGTATTTCATTTCTACATAGAATTTTTCATTCCAGTAACTGATTTAATTTGGGGACCCAAAGTAGACACAATGTTCGTGGTCTAACAAGTGCATTATACAAAGTAGTTTCTAGTGTTTTGATTCTAGTTATGACATCTAGCATTGTTAGCTTTGCTAGTCTCAACTAGACACTGTTTTGCACATTTAGGTTGTTCTTTATAAGATACAAGCCATTTTAAGCAAGTATCCTATATTAACCTGTAACAGAAAAACGCATATTGCAAATACTGTATATATCTACATGATTTCCCGTTAACCCTTTTTTTTAGGGTCTAGTTCCTAGGCTTTTCGAGAGGTACTCAGCTTTTATCCAAAAAAGGGAAGATTGTCTCCAGTTCCACTTAAAAGAACCCGTCACCAGCATCAAGGTCAAACCCTTGAAAGGTCGAAAATAAGAACCATTCAGCACAAATGAGAGAAAAGCCATCACACGTTGCGTTACTGATGTAGCTGAATTTAGAAGACATAATAATGAATAAATGGCCTTGTTCTTCGTCCCAACAATGTTGGGTACAGTGTCGTGCTCAGCCACAAATGTTTCACATTAGTCACTCCGAAACTGTGGCACAGAAGCACAGCGGGGAAGCAGTCAGTACCTTATTGCCATTATTGCTTACGTTATTGCAACAAGATCATCATTTACGCGGGTCATTAATGGCAAGGAGTGGTGGAGCCGCGATCCTCCGTCCGGTAATTGCAAGATAAATACACTAACTATGCTCACCAATTTCCATTAAGAATTTAGATAAAATATATACTTCTTGCTGCGTACTGTACATTTCTCTCTCCCATATGATATAATAATATATATATATATATATATATATATATATATATATATATATATATATATATATATATATATATATATATACACTGTATATTACAATTTATAGATAGCAATTTAAGTTGTGAAGTCTACAAGCTGCTCAGAACCTGGACAGGAGCCAAGGATGCAGCAGGCATTGTCCCTCTGGATCGCCAGACTAAGGCACTCGACGAGGAAGGTGCCAGCCCTGGTGCCTCAAGGAATTTCCAAATGCCTGAAATAAAGTTTTTTCAGGAAATTTATAGTACTTTTGTTTTCCCAAGGACTATGGGTCTCCGAGTTTACTGAGCGGAATCAGTATTAGACGCTTGTAAAAAATGGAGAGCATCGCAAAAATTGTAGGATAGTTTAGGGATTGATGGAGCATATAAAGCATAGTTAATATCGGTGTTTCCTAGTTTACTTTCTATTCTTTAAATTTCCTAATTTTGTTTCCATTATCTTTATTACCTAGCTTAGTTTCCATTCTTTTAATTTCCTAGTTTAGTTTCCATTCTTTTAATTTCCTTGTTTAGTTTCCATTCTTTTAATTTCCTAGTTTAGTTTTCATTCTTTTAATTTCCTTGTTTAGTTTCCATTCTTTTAATTTCCTAATTTCTGTTTCCATTATCTTAATTACCTAGTTTAGTTTCCATTCTTTTAATTTCCTAGTTTAGTTTCCATTCTTTTAATTTCCTAGTTTAGTTTCCATTCTTTTAATTTCCTAATTTCTGTTTCCATTATCTTAATTACCTAGTTTAGTTTACATTCTTTTAATTTCCTAGTTTAATTTCCATTCTTTTAATTTCCTAGTTTAGCTTCCATTCTTTTAATTTCCTACTTTAGTTTCCATTCTTTTAAAATCAGTTATTTTTCCCTAGCACCTCACTGATTGTCTTGGACTTAAGTTATGCTGCGAGTGGGATTATTAACTCGCTCTCCTGACTGTTGTTACTTGCACTGTGGCGGGTTTGCTGAAGGACGCTGATTCACATTTGGAGGGGCATAGGGAGAGGCCTAGGTTCAGATCTTGCTCTTTGATTCTGAAGTCCTCTTATACTCCGAGGTGTGAGAGAGCCATCACCTAGGTACTTGATGTTGAGCTCACATATATACTGAATTTCTCAGCTCATGTGCTACGGAAAGTTTTACGAAGAAATCCTAAAGTTGGTTCCGTTAAATATATTTACACAAATGGATAGATGAAGTCTGTTTTATGGACATTTTGAAAGCTCTAGTGGAAGAGAAGACTTCGGGAATATATTATAACAAAGTATCGCTTAATGCAATCTACATTACGATACTATGATAAGCTGATAAAACTATCCTTGAAGGGAACATTATTTTGATAAACACTAACGTTACTTTATTACTCTCCCTTCACTTATTCTCTCGTTGCCTCATCCACCAGGAACCTCTGGTCGAGATCCCTAATACTTGACCTTATACTCCTATCAACCCATCTCTAAACTAAGCAAAATCCCACACCTATAAATCACTATATAATAAAATCATTGTTAGGGCCAGATTTTGAAGAGAGGTGAGGTGTTACAAAAAGTCCAAGTGTTGGAGTCCACTTACGTGATCAATCACCACAATAGCTGTACAAATAGCTAGAGAAAACACCACTGGTTGGCACACAGTAGCGGAGTCTTCCTCTCTGCTCTTCCTCTCTAAGATAACAGTGTCAGAATCACAGTACCTGTCTGTACCTGTTTCAGGGAGTGTGTTTGTGTGGAAATAGGGTTAGTGTATGTGTATGTATGTATATATGTATGTATGTACGCATGTATCCATGTATATATATATGTATGTACGCATGTATCCATGTATTTATATATGTATGTACGCATGTATCCATGTATGTATATATGTATGCATGTATGTACGCATGTATCCATGTATGTATGCATGCATGCGTGAGATTGTGTTTGATTAATGTTAACAATATATTCGAGCTTGTAGGGGTGTGAACTCCAGCTCTTGATCCCACTTCTTGACGTGACATAGCTCTGTCATATCTATTTTTGATCCCCAGTATAGTGTCCGCTTCATCTACGTAATTGAATAGTTCATTCAACTTCTTGTCCTTAGCTGATGAAATGTTTCATGATATTCCCCCTGGCTAAATTAGAAATGAAATTTCCAATCAGACCCCCTTGGTTTTTTTTTCCCATCTGTGAAGAATAACATTCTCCTGTCCATCTTGTCTTTTACCAGTAGATTTTTCATGATTTGATCATATCTCCCTTTCCGTTTTTGTTAGTCTAGCGACGAAGCCTCTAATTCTCTCCTCATAGTCTGCTTTTCTTAATTAAGAAACCCGTCTTGACCCGCGTCAAGTAACACTTCTCCTGTCACCGGACGAAACTACCTAACCTAACCTGACCTACCTACCTAACCTAACCTAACCTAACCTGACCTAACCTACCTAACCTAACCCTAACCAAACCTAACCTAACCGTCTCGAGGTGCTCCTCTGTATTTCCTCAAGCATCACTTAGTACTGTTCTAGGAAGCCTGCTGCGTAAATCTAGTTTCTGTCTCGCGATTACCGTTCGAAGGGTCGAGCCTCAACACTCATTGCACTGAATGATCCATACTGGTTTACCACATCATACATGCATCATATACATATGTATACATCACTATACATGAATCATATTCGATATACATCGTATACATCATTATGCATATATATTCAAAATGCATCATATACATCATTATACATACATCATATTCAATATACGTCATATACATTATACATCACATTATACATACATCATATTCAATATACGTCATATACATTATACATCACATTATACATGCATCATATACATCACATCATGCATACATTATATACATCACATCATATACATCACATCACATAATACATCATGTCATTATACATACATCATATAGATCATTAAACATCATATGCAGAGTTGGGTGGATCATATTAGGCCAGAATTGGGTGGAACACCATTTAGCACACTGCCTGGCAGTCTTAAGACTGGCTTGCCTTGGGTTCGAATCTTACTCGTTCTGAGATTTTTTTTTTATTTTTACAAACTTATACGATTTCTGAGGTCATAAGAATACAAAAATATCTGTAGATGGGGTCCACCTGTAGTGCAGACTAAGGGGGCCCATAGCCTCGGAGTATATAAAAAGAGCTTCAAGGAAAAATATTGGATTTCTCACTGAGGCATTTTGAATACTCCACTATTTCTATTATTATCCCCTTTTGTCTTTTCCTTCACCAAGTATAACAAAGTGCTATTTACACATATGTACACTATATACAAAGGAGTAGTGTTTAGTGCACGCCACAGTTGTCTAGGCTAAGAAGCAGCCAAAAGACCTGTAGCTAATGTTATTATCCGTGTGTATCAAGTGTCAGGTTTCGGGTCCTGGTTATTCCTAGTTTCGCTTTGTGTTTTTGTGAGTATTCTTTCTTCTCCAGATCGTTGCTGTCTTCTGTTTGGTTTCCTTCCCAACTTCATAACTCTACTTTTGCTCGGACACTCCTGAAGTGTGTGTGTGTACGCTCACGTATTTGTGGTTGCAGGGGTCGAGTCATAGCTCCTGGCTTCTTGATGTGTGTGTAGAGAGAGAGAGAGAGAGAGAGAGAGAGAGAGAGAGAGAGAGAGAGAGAGAGAGAGAGAGAGAGAGAGATGAAGAGGGTCGCCACACTGACCTGGGTATAAAGAGAGTGCAGGGAGAGGTGCACTAGGTGAAGAGGGTGACTAGAGTGAAGCTGGGTGTGTGTTCATGTCTGTTCGAGAGTGTGAATGGTTTCTGTCTCTGCTTGTATTTATGTTTGCCTGTGTTTAGCGTATGCTTTGTTTATCCACTGTTGTTTATGTTGGTCTTTCATGTAATGTTTGTGGTGGTGGAAGCGGCGCTGGATGCGGTATTGGTGACGATAGCGCTGGTTGTGAATGATAATCGTGGTGGTTGTGAATGGTAATCGTGGTGGTTGTGAATGGTGATCGTGGTATTTGTGAGGGTAATTTCAGTGGTTGTAGTTCTTCGTAAAATTCTCCTGATACGAGTTTCAGTTTTTCAGTATTTCAGTTTTTCAGTATTTACACAAACGGAATAAGCATTAATTTTTTTTAGATCTACTAACAGCATTTTAAGTTATAATGTAAATATATTCCAGTACATCTAAAGGGGTTGCAATATACATGTGTATAAAAATACAGAGCTGAGGGGTGTGCTGTAAACCATATATAACTAAACATTGAATGTATTGTTGAAATATACATGACAAAATACAACAGTTGGTTGTAGTATACATTATGCATTACAATACAGCATGAATAGTTGTAGCATACATCATGTATTACAAGACAATACAACAGAGTGTTGTATACATCATGTATTGCAGTACAATACAGCAGGGAGTGTTCTAGTATACGTTGTCTATTACAAGGCAATACATCAGGGAGTGTTGTATTATACAAGATGCAGTACGAGACAGTATATGAGGAAGAGCTGCAATATCCATGGTACTTTTCAAGACAGCAGGGAATGTTGTAATACAAGTGATGTATTACAAGGTAATACAGAAGGGAATATTGTAGTTTACATGATGTATTACGATACAGTCCTGAGAAGCCCCTCATATGACCAGCTGTGGTTCGTACGTCGGTTTGCGTACGGCTAACAGTAACAGCCTGGTTGATCCACCGCGAGACCTGGTCACAGACCGGGGCCTCGGGGGCGTTGACCCCCGAAACCCTCTCCAGGTATACAAATGTACAGAAAGTTAGTTTCATTCTTTAAGACAAGTATCTGTCACTCATGACACGATTGTAAATAAACCACAATACGGGCGGGGATAGAACCTGCGGTCAGCGCGTCGGTCTGGAGTTTTATGACTCAGATCGCGGGTTCTATCCCCGCCCGTGGTATGATCTGTCAGTCACGCTGTAACACTTCTTTCCAGTCACGGGTCCCTAGCATTGAGACCTGAGAAAATACACATAATAGGTTTTCTAGGTTGTCCTTGCTCTTATCAAATCAATTTTGTGTTGCAGTTCTGTTTGGTAAGAGGCTCATGTTTAAGAGAGGGTCTTTAAATTTGCATGAGCCAGTAGGCCTGCTGCAGTGCTCCTGCAAGAATATTTTTTTCCTCTAAAATAATAATAATTAAGGTTTAAAGTAATCTTAAGGTATCTAAACTGTGTATATAAACTGTGTATATACACTGTGTATACACACCGTAGAAGTGTAGAGAGTAACTCCAGACAGTGTATATTCACTTCTTTTTTAATAAAACAAATTCCAGTGCACAGTGACCAATGAGAAATTAAAACCCACATGAAACAAATTCACAGAAAAAAACTGTAGTCTGCATATTTCGACTTTCAGCTGAAGTCCTCTTCAGCAGATATCTGAGGACCTCAGCTGTTAGTTGAAATGTTCAGATTCCTATTTGCTTGCGTTTTTTCAACCATGGTTGAAACCATGGTTATTTTTTCCCCTCTTTCGTTGAGTGTATACTCTGAAACATACACAGATTTTTGTGAGTCTCCGTTGTATTCTTATACACCTTGTGTGATAGAAAGGCATTATGTAATGAGAATTTAAGCCAACGTAAAGTAATCAACTGCGCACAGGGCAGAAGTAAACTTGAAATATTGTTCGTGTTCTCTAAGACTGAAAGCAAAGGCAAGTATCTCACAGTGGCTTTTATTCTGCATTGTAACCAGCACGTAGAAGAGAGGAGCTTACGACGACGTTTCGGTCCGACTTGGACCATTTACAAAGTCACACTGACACACGAAGGTGAGGGAGCCGGTATATATAAGAGAGGGAGGGGACACAGGGACGGGACAGAGGAAGAAAGAAATGGAGAAGTAGTGGTAGAAATAATGCTGGTAGTAGTAGTAGTAGTAGTAGTAGTAGTAGTAACTGGTTTACGCAAGACCCGCGTCATATGAATTTACTTAATGAATAAATTAACAACCACAACAACATTTACAAAGAATGCGTTGATGCGCACTACTGTATCTGCGCTGCTTCAAGAACATTTACAAACTGTTCTTAGACAAAAATTTCTGTCTCTGGGCTGGTTGAAGAACATTTACAAACTGTTCAGTGAGCTACACTGACATAACTTTGAACATTTTTAAGCAGAGGACTTACATACCTGAAGCTACGTAATATGACAACAGAAAGAGATTGGAAAGTGTTTCTTCTTTTTCGGGTCACCCTTCCTTGGTGGGGTGTCCCGGGGTACGGGAGTGACCGTCTAGCTTCGGCTAGGCACCCATACTTATCTGGGATCTGTATCTGGAATCTGTATCAAAGTACTGTGTACTTTGATACAGAGTATGTAGGTTCGAAT
>WNWK01002553.1:60000-125000 GCA_009830355.1 Cherax destructor | reverse complement strand
CACACTGCCCTGACCTCCACACTGCCCTGCCCTCCACACTGCCCTGACCTCCACACTGCCCTGCCCTCCACACTGCCCTGCCCTCCACTCTGCCCTGCCTTCCACACTTCCCTGCCCTCCACACTGCCCTGCTCTCCACACTTCCTTGCCCTCCACACTGCCCTGCCCTCCACACTGCCCTGCCCTCCACACTGCCCTGATCTCCACACTGCCCTGCCCTCCACACTGCCTTGCCCTCCACACTGCCCTGCCCTCCACACTGCCCTGCCCTCCACACTTCCCTGACCTCCACACTTCCCTAATCTCCACATTGCCCTGAACTCCAAAATGCCCTGCCGTCCACGCTGCCCAGACCTCCACACTTCCCTGCCCTCTACACTGCCCTGATCTCCACACTGCCCTGCCCTCCACGCTGCCCCGACCTCCTCACTTCCCTGCCTTCCTAACTGCCCAGCCCTCCACACTGCCTTGCCCTCCAAACTGCCCTGCCCTCCACACTGCCCTGACCTCCACACTGCCCTGACTTCCACATTGTCCTGACCTCCACACTGCCCTGACCTCCACACTGCCCTGCTCTCCACACTGCCCTGACCTCCACACTGCCCTGCCTCCATACTGCCCTGCCCTCCACACTGCCCTCACCTCCACACTGCCCTGACCTCCACACTGCCCTGCCCTCCACACTGCCCTGCCTCCACATGCCTGACCTCCACATGCCTGACCTCCACACTGCCCTGACCTCCACATTGTCCTGACCTCCACCTGCCCTGCCCTCCACTGCCTGCCTCCACTGCCTGCCCTCCACACTGCCCTGACCTCCACACTGCCCTGACCTCCACATTGTCCTGACCTCCACACTGCCCTGCCCTCCACACTGCCCTGCCCTCCACACTGCCCTGACCTCCACACTGCCCTGCCCTCCACACTGCCCTGACCTCCACATTGTCCTGACCTCCACACTGCCCTGACCTCCACACTGCCCTGACCTCCACATTGTCCTGACCTCCACACTGCCCTGCCCTCCACACTGCCCTGCCCTCCACACTGCCCTGACCTCCACACTGCCCTGCCCTCCACACTGCCCTGACCTCCACATTGTCCTGACCTCCACACTGCCCTGACCTCCACACTGCCCTGACCTCCACACTGCCCTGACCTCCACACTGCCCTGACCTCCACATTGTCCTGACCTCCACACTGCCCTGCCCTCCACACTGCCCTGCCCTCCACACTGCCCTGACCTCCACACTGCCCTGCCCTCCACACTGCTCTGACCTCCACATTGTCCTGACCTCCACACTGCCCTGACCTCCACACTGCCCTGACCTCCACATTGTCCTGACCTCCACATTGTCCTGACCTCCACACTGCCCTGACCTCCACACTGCCCTGACCTCCACACTGCCCTGACCTCCACATTGTCCTGACCTCCACACTGCCCTGACCTCCACATTGTCCTGACCTCCACACTGCCCTGACCTCCACACTGCCCTGATCTCCACACTGCCCTGCCCTCCACGCTGCCCCGACCTCCTCACTTCCCTGCCCTCCAAACTGCCCTGCCCTCCACACTGCCCTGCCCTCCACACTGCCCTGACCTCCACACTGCCCTGACTTCCACATTGTCCTGACCTCCACACTGCCCTTCCCTCCACATTGCTCTGAACTCCTCACTGCTCTCCCCGCTGCCCATCACACTGCCCTATCCTCCACACCGCCCTGTCCTCCACGCTGCCCTCAACACTGCCCTGCCTTCCACGCTGCCCTTCACACTGCCCTGCCCTCTGCACTGCCCTCCACGCTGCCCTCCACTCCTCCACCGGCTCCTAACACCAATTAATGAGGAAACTTTCCGAAAATGTACCTCAATACTTTCTTTAATCCCTATCGCTTTCTCCTCTTCCAGTGTCAATTATTCTTCTGCTCTTCGTCGCCGTTAATGCAGTTCTTCTTTTCCTCCACCGCCACCTTGGCCACCCACACACGCCCTCTTGCACTCTCTGCCGCCCACACACGCCCTGAGGTGAGCACACACACACACACACGCACACACACACACACACACACACACACACACACACACCCAAAATACTTCAAAACTAGAAAAAAAAACTATAAAATACATAGAACCCACTTAACACACACTCGTAAATAAGTCGGTAAAAGAAAACAGTGTTGGCAGTCGACTTCACTCGACCTCAACGAGAAGATAAAAATGGAAGTAAATAACGTAGTTCAATTATCACGTCAACATATGCAGAGGTTATATTAATGTAACGTTTCGCCCCTGCTTCCACCTGCAGTTATAACTAATGTAGAGTGCTAATTAAAAGCTTAACTTAGGCACTGCCAAACAACAGATGGTCTTAGTCTCTGAGGAATTGAATAATGAGGAGAGAAGAGGTTTGCGTACCGCATATGCGTAACTGCTTTATTTACAAAAATTGGCAGATGAATATGACACATGTCAATGCTAAGATCACCTATCAAGGCTAAAGGATTGAACACCTTTAAATTACCTCATTACTTTTTTAAAGAAATCAGTCCATTAGTAATTTACTTTCTTCCAGCTGAACTTGGAAAAAAATACCAAAAAAAAGCAAAACCCAAAAAATACTTTAGGGATAAAAAATATTGTGTATTTAAAGATATTCTTTTTTATTTAGGAATTTAAAATTGACATCTTAGCAGAAGTGAGTACAGTTTCGTTTGGCTTTTTTTTTGTCTTATATTCCTGGGGACGTACTAAGCCAATAGGGGCTAATTCAGCGTCTGGAAATGGGAAGCAATCAGATTTCATCGACAGGATAGGTAGGGTTCAAGAGTCCTTCCCCAGCATCCCATTCCATAGTTATGGATCAAAAGTCCTTCCCCAGCATCCCATTCCATAGATAGGGATCAAACGTCCTTCCCTAACATCCCATTCCAGATGGTAAGGATCAAAAGTCCTTCCCCAGCATCCCATTCCAGATGGTAAGGATCAAAAGTCCTTCCCCAGCATCCCATTTCATAGGTAGGGATCAAAGTCCTCCCCCAGCATCCCATTCCATAGGTAAGGATCAAGAGCCCTTCACCAGCATCCCATTCCATAGGTAGGGATCAAAAGTCCTTCCCCAGCATCCCATTCCAGATGGTAAGGATCAAAAGTCCTTCCCCAGCATCCCATTTCATAGGTAGGGATCAAAGTCCTCCCCCAGCATCCCATTCCATAGGTAAGGATCAAGAGCCCTTCACCAGCATCCCATTCCATAGGTAGGGATCAAAAGTCCTTCACCAGCATCCCATTCCACTAGTCATCCATCCCTTCCCACCTAGCAGTCAATAGGTACCTCTATGCTAGCTACCTGTTGAGAGTGGTATTCTGGAGTCTGGACTTCCAGACATGAGCTATTATTCTTCCTCAGCTCATTTTAAAGCCCAACTCTTCCTAAAAACAAAAGCTAAACAAACTTTATTTCTTTGTGCAGTATTCTAAATGTTGTTGACATGTAATAAAATATTGATTAGCAGAAAAGAAAGCCATAACTCTTGTCTCGTTATTGGTAACTGTTGTGCAGAGAGACATTTGGGCGTCTTGAGACGTCTATGTGTCTCACACTACCTATGATGCGAGACACAACAGTGGCCGAACACCCAGTTACGAGTATTTAATGATAGATAAATAATGACGTAAGCCAAAGAGTACCCATTCCAAGAAACTTTAAGCCTCACTTACAGTGGGGCTTTATAATCCACAGTGAGGTTTTATAACTCATAGTGGGGTTTTATAACCCCCAGTGGCGCTTTATAATCCACTGTGAGGCTACATCACAAGCAATGGGATTTAAGTACTTGAGAAAGACCATCTATGGGCGAAACATCGTACAAAAAGAATCTCTGTGTTTAAGTTTCGATAAAAACCTTCCTACTGAATACTCAAGAACATAAAAACATAAGCCTGGAGGAACACTGCAAAAGGCCTACTTGGTAAACAAGGCAGCAGGTGCAACAAGACTTACCAATACACCTCTTCCACTCTGGGAGTGAATCCCTGTTAGTATACACAATTATGTTGCGTTTAACTACCAATATACGAAACGCAAATTTCAGAATTCACGCAGCAATGGAATCTAAATGTCAGTCCCATTACTAAGAGAAACAACTGGTAGAATTTTTGCCAGAACGTTGATTGCTTAATTCCGCATAAACCTTCCGACAACAAATCCTGACATAAACGCCAACAACATACCATATAACTCGAAAAGAATTAATTACAGCACAAATATAAATTATTATATTAATTGAAAAAATACTAAACCAGCGCAGGTCATTTAACACTGCACAATTGTATGTATATATATATATATATATATATATATATAATATATATATATATATATATATATATATATATATATATATATATATATATATATATATATATATATATATATATATGTCGTGCCGATTAGGTAAAACTTGCTATTTTGGCTTAAATAGCAACGCTCACCTTGCCATATAAGACAAGTGAAAATTTGTGTATGCAATAATATCGCCAAAATCATTCTGAATATAACGAAAAAATATATTTCATTGTGTTTGTTCATTATTAAATTAATGTTAACGTATCTAAAATATATTTAGTTGGGTTAGGCTAAATTAAATTGCGCTTGTTGTAATAAGGTTAGGTAGGTTTTCAAAGTTTCTCTTGGTACAAAATTATAAATTCTTACATTAACATAAATGAAAAAATATATATTTAAACGTATATTAGAAATTTTAGAAAGGACTTAATTTTAGATGAGTTCTTGCTATTGACCAGTTTTACCTAATCGGCACGACATATATATATATATATATATATATATATATATATATATATATATATATATATATATATATATATATATATATATATATGTCGTGCCGATTAGGTAAACTTCAATTGAGAACTTTTAAAATAAGTCCTTTCCCTAAAACAATTGTAACGATTTAAATAATTCTTAAAATTTATGATAACGAAAAATTATTAATTTTGTCTGTTATATTAAATTATGTTAAACTATCTAAAATATATTTATTGGGTTAAGCTAATTAAATTGCCTTGTGTAATAAGTAGTATTTTCAATTCGTTAAATTAATTTATAATAAACAAAAAATAAATATATTTTACGTTATATTAGAAATTTTTAGAAAGGACTTAATTTTTATATGAGTTCTTGCTAATTGACCAAAAAGTTTTACCTAATCGGCACGACATATATATATATATATATATATATATATATATATATATATATATATATATATATATATAAAGCAACGGATGTATGTAGATTTAAGCCTTTCGGTACAAGATTTTCAGAGGCAAGATCATTCCGATAATTTGCTAGGAATTTAGCTATGAAATTCAGAGAACTTAGAAAAAACTGGGTGTCACCGCAAACGGGTATCGTGTCGGAGAGGGCAGCGTCCCCTCTCCGACACGACACCAGCTTGCAGAGACATATTGAACAAGCTTGTTAGAGACTCGCAAGCTCCATCCTACATTCTTTAAGTACTCTTCTTTCGGTCTTCCTGCTTGGTAAACATTGATCCCTGTGACTGACGTATTAGTTAATTTTGTTTATTAAATTCCTTTATAATTATTAATTGCTTGGATTCAGTTTGTGTCTTGCGTGAAGACCGAGAGGAAATAATTGTTAAAAAAAAAAAGACCCCCACATTGTGTGCTTTTTATCATTAAGTTTTCCAAATCCAGTTTACAGTCGGCCCAGTTTCCAAAATCTTTGTCTTATACATTTAAAAGCATCTTTTATATATAGAAATTTTGCTTTCGTCCCTCTTTTAGGTATCAAGTCAATTAAAAACAATCTAATCCTTGTCCTGACCGTTACCATACTAAATCAGCAAGAATAGGATTATTACTTTCGATCCGAGAAAGGGGAGTATTGCTCAAATTAAAGAGGTTTAACCTCGTTTAAAAAAACAAATCTAGTATCGAAAAAACACAACCTTAAAATGCTGAAGGGTTCATTGTAAAGTCTCACAGTGTTTGACGTCTCTATAAAATATTCCTCTGGCGTCTCGTTTAGCAGTGAGAATATGATATTGTGTCGCATATTGCTGCCTGACGGACCCTAACCTGATGAATTAATTAACACACTAACTATATATATATATATATATATAATATAATATATATATATATATATATATATATATATATATATATATATATATATATATATATATATATATATATATATATATATATATATATATATATATATATATATATATATATATATATATATATATATATATATATATATATATATTATATATATATATATATATATATTAGTATATATATATATATATATATATGTCGTCCGACACTGCTCAGAAATGAATTGATCTGTATATTTGACCCCATGATGAAGAGGGTCCAGCATTGAGTCAAAATACACAGATCAATTAATTTTTTGAGTTTCTGTCACATGTGTTATTATTGAGCACACATACTTAAATATATACGCATATACATACATAAAAGCATAAAAATAAAAAAATAAACCTCAAATGACAAATACAGGACTATTGTGCTCACAGAAGAGATATAGAAAGGAGCTTTAAGGTGTTCACTGTGCTACAAGCAATCAGAATATTCATCAGTAAAAGTTCACTCTCAAATAGTGTATTCAATTTTATGTTTGTGTCCGTCCAGGTCATGATTTAATTGCGTATTGACTTCTCTCATCCGTAATTGAATCCTCTCACTTGGTTTTGAAATTAATCGGATTATGTCAGTAGCTGTTTGGTCGTGCTTTAAGGGATAGCTGCTGCAGCCTGCCTGCCTTCCAGCCTGCCAGCCTGCCTGCCTACCTACCAGCCTGCCTGCCTGCCTACCAGCCTGCCTGCCTACCTACCAGCCTGCCTGCCTGCCTACCTACCAGCCTGCCTGCCTGCCTACCTACCTACCAGCCTGCCTGCCTGCCTTCCTGCCTGCCTGCCTGCCAGCCTGCCTGCCTGCCTGCCTGCCTGCCTGCCTGCCTGCCTGCCTGCCTGCCTGCCTGCCTGCCTGCCTGCCTACCTACCAGTCTGCCTGCCTACCAGCCTGCCTGCCTGCCTTACAGCCTGCCTGTCTGCCTGCCTTACAGCCTGCCTGTCTGCCTGCCTGCCTGCCTGCCTACCTACCAGCCTGCCTGCCTGCCTTACAGCCTGCCTGTCTGCCTGCCTGCCTGCCTGCCTACCTACCAGCCTGCCTGCCTGCCTTACAGCCTGCCTGCCTACTACCTACCAGCCTGTCTACCTGCCTACCTACCAGCCTGCCTTCCTGCCTGCCTACCTACAAGCCTGCAATATTCAACTGTTTCCTTGCAATGTGGTATTCATGGTTCCTTTGTGTGCAGAATAAAAATACCACCATGGCTGGGAAAAAATCACAACTAACCCATGAATTGGAGATTGAATTTGACGACGTTTCAGTTGTTTTATACCCTCATCAGTTTGGGAGTAATAATGGCTCTGGACCGGCCGAAATATGGTGTAGAACTATCTCTATTCATCTCTATCTCTCATTCATCAACAAGTTGATGAATGGGACACTTGTGTGCAGCATTTGGGTATCCTTAATGTTGAGGAAACGTTTCTCCAGGCAGTGGCTCCTTCAGTCCAATACAGAGAAGAATGGTGGAAGATAAGAAGGAGTTTGAGGTAGTCAGTCCCTCAGCCTGGAGTCGATGGGTTCAGTCCATCAATCTTAATCGACTGATTACCTCAAACTCCTCCTCATCTTCCATCGTTCTTATCTGTATTGGACTGAAGAAACCACTGCCTGGAGAAACACTTCCTCCACATTAAAAGATACCCAAAGGTTGCACACAGGTGTCTCATTCATCAAGGACCCATAAATGTTGCACACAGGTGTCTCATTCATCAAGGACCCATAAATGTTGCACACAGGTGTCTCATTCATCAAGGACCCATAAATGTTGCACACAGGTGTCTCATTCATCAAGGACCCATAAATGTTGCACACAGGTGTCTCATTCATCAAGGACCCATAAATGTTGCACACAGGTGTCTCATTCATCAAGGACCCATAAGTGTTGCACACAGGTGTCTCATTCATCAAGGACCCATAAAAATCTGCCTAAGCTTTCCAGTCAGTGAAAAAGGCTTTCGTAGAGAGGCATTTATTTCAGAGGCAACGAGTCCCGTTTTGCAATCTATATAACTGCTCTGCCACCATAAATGTTCACAAGTTTTTACATTTCCGGGTCCCACTATGTCGAGCATTCACGTTTCACTTTCTAGCATTTTTGTTACATGAAAATGGTGAAATAGTTGCAAAGGCGCACAATAACGGCGCCAAGAGTAATTTTTCCTAACGCATTTCTGTTCAACTCTTTAACAGATATTTCCTATGAATATTGATGCTGGTGAGGGACTCTTGATTTCCTCTTGAGCACTTCCACATGACTGTAATAACGTCCTTAAGTGAATGTAACCTGACCTGAGTAGGTTGGGGCATTGACTTGGGCTGGTGGGGGACTTATACGTGCCTCGCATAGGCCAGTAGGCCTCCTGCAGTGTTCCTTCTTTCTTATGTTCTTATGCTGCTGCTGCTGCTATTGCTAATACTACTTCCACTACCTGCACTGCCTCTTCTGCTACTATATCCACTTCTTTCTTTTATTTTTCTACCTCATTTTCTTCCGTTCCTGCCCTTCTCTCGTATATATACTGGCTCCCTTACCTTCGTGTGTTAGTTTGTCACTAGTTAATGCTCCAAGTCTGACCGAAACGTCGTCATAAGTTTCTTTCTCCCATGTGCGGGTTGTCTGCGTAATACAATAACCCACTCATCAATAACCCACTGTATCAAAGACATGTATATCAAGAACAAGAGGCTAGAAATTTTTTGGTGTTTACGCCTTCTTCTGCGTAGCAAAGTCGGTGATAACGGGAGCTTGAGGGATCGTGTGAAGACCTTGTTGACGTTATCAATCTGTGTGTTACATTTGCTTCAGTCTTGGGGAAAACAAGTAAAGGCAGTGTTTTGGGGATGGTTTTGGGCATGCTTATTAGCACCTTATTAAGATAACCTATAAAAGAATAATTTAAAAACAAAGCGTATCCAGCCTCTCAACCCTAGCTACATAACATGGTTACGATACTCGTATACCATTTTGTAGATTTATCCAAGAAGACTGTATCAACACAGTGCTATCCAAAATCAACAACGGGGAACTATCCATTAAATTCACGCTGGAGGAGAAAAGCAAACTTCAGTCCTTGGACGCGCCCTCCTAGGCACACGCTGGGGGTAAGTTGACCTTTATTGATAAAGTTAGGTAAGGTAAGGTTAGGTAAGCTACATTTTTGCTCACATTAAGACACACGGAGGTTGTCACTGCATTTTTCTCAGATTTCCTCAGATTGGGTTGAACAAATTTGAAGATTGGGTTGAACAATCTTGAAGATTGGGTTGAACAATCTTGAAGATTGGGTTGAACAAATATCTTGTTAGTGGGATGGAATGTGAAAAAAGTGCCTACAGGCCAACAGGCCTGCTGCAGTGTTCCTCCTTTCTTATGTTCTTATTTCATCGAATCTGGATCCCACAGTTTCTCTAAGAAGTATTATAAACACTTTTACCCAAGTGTTCACACGCCTTCAGCTTCTCCCTACACATTATCGCTGACTGTAGGAGACGTGCTCACCAAATCATAAGCACTGGGAAATTAGAATGGTCACCAGTTAGTTATGTAGTGCCTCCATTTGGGAAAGTGGCCAACAACGTCACGAAGACACTTGAGGATCACAGTGTGGTCACCAGGGTGCAAGGAAAATCAAGCAAATGGAGACTTGCGCAGGCGTATATCTCCCTTCGGCGGATGCAACAACGTGTACGTAAGCGAGACTGAAGTCTAAATCAAACAAATAGAGACTTGCACAGGCGTATATCTCCCTTCGAGGGATGCAACAACGTGTACGTAGGCGAGACGGAGGTCTAGACCAGCTAGTGACAGCACAAGTGTACGTACAGGAGACACAACTTTAATAACACTTCTGTGATTCGCTACGGCACACAAGAGCACTCGAGGAAATGGAAAGGCCGGTGGAAATTTTTTCCGGGCCAGAATTTTTTTACATATCAGGAGTCCTTGCTAAAATAGTTCTACCAACTATACGCTTCACAAACAGGTGACTCATGCCCTGGCACCTAACTTTAATGGCCCTGACCACATCTGTTTCACTTGACCTCTGTCAGCAATATACTCAGTGATTTTTTTCTCCCATATTCTGTTTAAGATAGATAACTCCCCTCTTTCTTCGTGGGCTAAACGTCTCCCAGTAAAATTCGGCAAGTTAATCTTAATCAAAGTGACATACTTCCGATACAAGACAAGCTTTTATTTAGACAGCATTTCCAGTCAAGCTCTACGCAGTGCAACAATTTACCCAATAAAAGCCTGTGCTGTAACGTTTCTTTTCTTCACCAAATTAATGTGGAGTTGCGACTGTCTCTCTCTTACAGCAAATAAGCATCTATATTTAGTGTTCGTGCCTCTCAGCTAGCTAGTAAGAGCCTCTTGTTGACACAGGTCGCAATCGTAAACACCCAAGACTTAAGTCTAACCCAGCTGGTATTATAATGAAGATCTTCGACAATCCCTTGGAAAAAAAAAATTCTGGCGACTGTCAACTTTGTGTGTCCATCATGCAGTAAGTAGGTTCATGGGTGCATGGGCAAGTCCCCTTACACCTGTTACCACTGTTCACCTAAGAATAAACAGGTATCTGGGTGTCGGTCGACTGTTGTGGGTCGCAGCATAGGCAGAGCAATACATATTTAAACCTAGCAGTAAATAGGCACGTGAGTTCTAGCCAGCTATGGTGGAATGCTGCGGTTCCATAATATCTCTTAGCTCGTAAATTCACTTAGATATTCATCATTGTACTATTTACAGACCATCAAATTTCTGTAAATCTTTGCAGACGAAGTAGTTGAAAGTTGTAAAATAGCTGAAGGCGAAGATATAAAAAAAACACTGGTGTATTTATTACGTGTATGCAACTTAATATCATTGTGTAATGTATATTTACATTAATTATGCATACTCTAATTCATTTTTTTTGTTGCGTGTCTCTAAAGTATAACATTCGCTAATGAGTTTTTAATTAAGTCATGAAGTAATATCAAATAATAGCGACACTAATGTTAACGTTAGTTATTTAGGCTTTACTTACCGTTAGTTACATAGCGTTTAGTTAGCGATGCTAACAATAGTGTACTATAATATTCATAGAGAAGCGCTAAACCGGGTTACTCCTGGACCTTCAAACCCTGGGTTACCCCGGTATTACAAAACCCTAAGTTACCCCAGGACCTCCAAACCTTGATTTACCCTTGAACCTCCAAATCCTAGATTACCCCAATACTACAAAACTCAAAGTTACCCCAGGACCTCCAAACCTTGGGTTACTCCTGGACCTACAAACCCTGGGGTTACCCCACGACCTCAACACCCTTGGGTTGCAATTAAGCTAGCTGCACAGAACAGCTTACATTCGTTCATTACGATATTACAGCAAATACTGGATAATATTCAACAATGTACCCCAGCTCATTACAAACTAAAACATTTAAATACGACAATTCAATATTTAATTAACAAAACTGAACACCTGTACCGACAGAGCAAAAAATACCAACCTTGCTCGTTACGAACGAAACCTGCCACTGGAATACATTAAGGTTTAATTAAGCATAAATTGGCAAGTGTACATTATTGAGGTGGATGTTCCCAGACGAGCAGTGATCATTCACTGTGTAAAAGATTCACTTCTGCACTTAAGTTTTACACCGAGTGTCAATGTAATACTTTTTAATCAGAGCTCGGGGGGGCTTTACTTATAAGTAACGATCGTTTGGCATTGCTTGCCAGTTGTAAATTCATTGTAGCACTAACATCTATGCGTAAATTATTCTCAACACTTTGTGATTTCTTTTTCTCACACACACACACACACACACACACACACACACACACACACACACACACACACACATATAGATATATATATATATATATACAGTGGTACCCGTTTACGATATTTTCATTCAGAATGCTGTTCAAGTGCCATTACAAACAATTTATCTCCTTAAGAAATGTTGTAAATAGACTAGTCCTTAGACCCCAAATTACATACAAAAGCATTTAAAATAAACTTACATAAAGGGTGAGTTTGGGGACCATCTAAACGGTCCACTGTATATATATATTTTTTCCAACAAGTCGGCCGTCTCCCACCGAGGCAGGGTGACCCAAAAGAAAGAAAATCCCCAAAAGAAAATAATTTCATCATCATTCAACACTTTCACCACACTCATACATAATCACTGTCTTCGCAGAGGAGCTCAGATACGACAGCTGAGAATTGTCCCTCCCAGCTGTCACCATCCCAGACCCCTCCTTTAAAGTGCAGGCATTGTACTTCCCATTTCCAGGACTCAAGTCCAACTAAATCAATTAACTGGTTTCCCTGAATCCCTTCACAAAATGTTACCCTGCTCACACTCCAACAGATCGTCATGTCCCAAAAACCATTCGTCTCCATTCACTCCTATCTAACACGCTCACACATGCTTGCTGGAAGTCCAAGCCCCTCGCCCACAATACCTCCTTTACCCCTTCCCTCCAACCTTTTCTAAAACGACCCCTACCCCGCCTTCCTTCCCCTACAGATTTATACGCTCTCCAAGTCATTCTACTTTGATCCATTCTCTCTAAATGACCAAACAACCTCAACAACACCTCTTCAGCCCTCTGACAAATACTTTTAGTAACTCCACACCTTCTCCTAATTTCCACATTCCGAATTTTCTGCATAATATTTACACCACACATTGCCCTTAGACAGGACATCTCCACTGCCTCCAGCCTCCTCCTCGCTGCAGCATTTGCAACCCATGCTTCACACCCATATAAGAGTGTTGGTACCACTATACTTTCGTACATGCCCTTCTTTGCCCCCTTGGATAACGTTTTTTGTCTCCACAGATTCGAACCCATGCTGCTTTGTCCCGCCTCATGGTGAGCGAAAACACATGACGCTCTAACCCACAGGACCACGCAATCCTACAAGAATGACGCTCCCAGCCAAGCTAGGTGTTTTACCGTCATCCGAGGACATACGGTGGTGTGGACGCCTCTGCGCTAATTTCATTCTCCTCCCTGTTTGGTGTACTAGCTCAACAAGCAGTATATTACTGTAACCACGAACGAGTGGTATTGATCAATAACAACAACACCACTCGTTCGTGGTTACAATAATATAAAATACTGCTGTGTGTGTGTGTGTGTGTGTGTGTGTCGTGTGTGTGTGTGTGTGTGTGTGTGTGTGTGTGTGTGTGTGCGTGTGTGCATGCGTGCATATGCACACATACACGTCAGTGAGATGGTGTTGGAATTCCCAATTAAACTCGATGTTATGATGCCTTTTCTTATTTCAAACTTTCGTTATTGAGTTTTAATTGTTCTTGTGATATGCTAAAATTGTGTTATTGGTCGATTATTGCCGCAGCATAGGTTTTCCTCTTGTGGGCGTCTTCCCAGTTGATGGTGCTATTGTGAGGTTTGATGTGTTGGAAGATCGCAGAACTTTCTTGTCCATGCCTAATTGATTGTTAATAACAGTTGTTGAAGAGTGTTTGGTCTACATCTGGTGTTTACGTCTTCAAAGGTTAGTTGCAGTTTTTTGAGAAACTGTTGTTGAGATGTGAAATGGTGAGACGGGTCATGTGTTGGTTGTCTTCTTCGATTCCCACATGAAAGGGAATTGCCAGATTGTTTGGAGTAGGTTCCCACATTCGTTCATGTGTGTCAGCTTAAGATAATAATTATCAGCTGTGGTGAGTCCTGACTGTATTAACCAATCTGGTGACTGTTTTCTTTTCAATCCCTCATTAGTACTAGGAAGTGTTCAGTCCCTCAGTAGTCCCTGGAAGTGTTCAGTCCCTAAGTAGTCCCTGGAAGTGTTCAGTCACTAAGTAGTCCCTGGAAGTGTTCAGTCACTAAGTAGTCCCAGGAAGTGTTCAGTCCCTAAGTAGTCCCTGGAAGTGTTCAGTCCCTAAATAGTCCCTGGAAGTGTTCAGTTACTAAGTAGTCCCTGGAAGTGTTCAGTCCTTCAGTAGGCCCTGGAAGTGTTCAGTCCTTCTTGATGGACTGAACACAAGAATTGAAACTACATAATCTATATTGAAAAAAAAAAAACACGAGAAGTCTGAGTCAGGGATAAAATTCTACAAGTCTGAGACGAGAAGAAAATTCTACGAGTCTGAGACATGTATGAAATTCGTGTCTTAAACATGTTTGATGGACATTTGAGATTCAACTCCATTAAAGTTTTCGTTCCAAGAAAAACGTTGTGCCTGTGGTTGCTTCAGAAGTGGTTAAAAGATTTTTACTTGGGAGAAATCTCTCGTCAACACAACCTAAATCCCTACCCAATGCCACACATTGATTTTATAAAATACTTCAAAAGTTTCGAAGAGGAAAATCACTGGGCTTTGGGGATCTAACACCAGGATGTAACTTGATGCTAATAAATGGCTTATAATTAAAGGGCTTGGAGCTACCCTCTCCTTTCTCATGTCATAACCTGATTATCTCTCATTACCTAGACGCTGTGATAAATGATTTAGAAAAGCGACAGGTTGAGGAATGAGATACTTATGCAACATATGGGAATCTTTATTGAAGAAGCGTTTCGTCACACAGTGGCTTCATCAGTCCAATACAGAGAAGAAGGGTGTAAGGAGAGGAGGAGTTTGAGGTAATCAGTCCCTCAGCCTGGAATCGATGTGTTCAGTAAATCAATCTTGTAGAAAGTACAGCATATGGTCAGAGAAGTGTCTTATATATTGTAGTCAGCGAGTCAAAGCTGCGACTCACATTGATTCCAGGCTGAGGGACTAATTACCTCAAACTCCTCTCCTTACACCGTCCGTTTTTCTTTGTATTGGACTGATGAAGCCACTGTGTGGCGAAACGTTTCCTCAGTAAAGATTCCCATATGTTGCATAAGTGTCTCATTCTTCAGCTTAGGCGCTGTATGACTCTTACGGCGATTTTCATTTCCACTGGAATTTAGTAATTCCAGATAAAGGGGAAGGTATCTGTAGGATTTACACATTTCCCTTTGGCATAAGAAAGATCATTTTAATATTAAATGTGAATACCCGTCACTATGTGAAAAAAAAAATCAAAGTGGTTAGACTTCTTATTTTTTTGTCATCTACGGCTTCCTGTTCACCCATAAGCCTTTTAGGTGATCAGTCTTTTAAAGTCAGGTGCTGACGAGCCTTTTACAATATATAAATATACCCTGTGGAGGCTGCGACAGAATTTATGTAGGAGAAACAGCAAGAAACCTCGAGACACGCATCAATGAACACATGAATGCATGCAGAAACGATAACCTGAACAACGCCTGCGTACAACACCGAAATTCCAACAATCATCTCATGAAATTCAAAGACGCCCGACTAGTAATCAAAGAAACTAATTTCCGTAGTCGAAAATGCCTTGAATCAGCACTTATCTCTGTTTCTAACACAATTAAACAAAACAAAGGCAGCTTCACCATCTCTGAAGTCTTAGCAAGAATCCTCCTGAAAACAGTAAACCCTACCATCACATAGTCTCTCCTGTTAGTTTAGCACATCGTAGATGTGGAACACTCCTACTGGCCTTTTATATTTCAACCTCCAGCAGAAATATTTGTCTAACCTATTGTTATACTACCCAAGTATTTGTTTTATCACCTTTTACTCACGTGCATATTGATTGTACTACCTTATTGTATTACTTCTACTACTACTACTACTACTACTAATACTACTTATATCACTACTATTTCTAACACCACTAGTGTTTTCACCTCACCTTGACAGTATATATATACCAACTATGTCCATTTATCGCTTGTAACGGCTTGAGAAAGCTCCTGGAGAGCGAAACGTTGCCACAATAAAATGTCACATTAGTTGCAATTGTGTCCTTTTACTTAACATAAATATCCCCATTGGAATCTCCCAGCTCAGACTGACAGATTTCAACACTGTAAGAGCCCCATCATGAGTGATGGGACGAGGCTGGGAAACTCAACTAGCTTTAGTTCTCACTATTTAACTATCATATAGAACAAAGTAACAGCACACTGTTGATATATCTAAGTATTTTTTTCATTTAGGATTCTTTTTGTATGCCAAGCCTTACCTTATTCAATATACACTTCCATGTGGCTTACCAAAAAAAAGATACGCGTTAACAAATATAAAATATCTGAGACTATTTTAATTCGAGAGTGATCGGTAAATATATAAAGTAGGAAAAAATGGGGGTCACTAGAAAATTAAAAAGTCGTGGTGATGGTTGCTGATGGTGGTGGATGATGGTGGTGGTGGACGATGGTAGTGTGTGTGGTGATAGTTGTATTTTACAGTGGTGGATGATGGTGAGTGATAGTAGTACGTGATGGTAGTGAGTGATTGATGCAAGTGATAGTGATACATAATGGTAGTGGGTGATTGATATAAGTGATAGTGGTACGTAATAGAGGTGTGTACCATTATAAGGAGAAGGGATAACATACCCCAGGAGAGAGTGTGAACATTAAAATGGTATTCAATACCGACAGATTGGTAAGTAAGACACATGTCAAGCATCTTTATTCCGAAACGTCTCGCCAACACAGTAGGCTTCTTCAGTCGAGTACAGAAAAGTTGGCAGAAGCAGTAGAGATGAGTAGACGATGTAATCAAACAAACAAACAAACAAACAAACAAATTTTATTTCATTGCAGATTACATGGGTATCGGAAGTTACAATGTAAATTGAGTGCAAGGAGAGCCACTGACATGCCATGGCATTAGGGGCAGCTTATTCTAGTCCTTAAAAACTATGTACTTAATATTAGAGAAATTTATTGAGTTTATTCTAGTTAAAAATTATTTTCAAAATTACAATATGATGAAATTTTACTGTTTAAATTATTATATAATGATATTAGATCTTAGATTGTTACAGGTGTTGAGATTCATGAATGATAATATGGAATTGAGATTATCTTAAGGAAAATAACATTGAGCATTTTTGACATTAACTTATAATATGAGTAGGGGGTAACATAATAGTAACATATTATTAAAAATTGAGATTATCGTATAGGAAAGTAACAATGAGCATTTTTCAAAGTAGTTTATAGCATGATCATTTAGGTTTGGGTGAGTAGGTGGTTTTTGAGTTGAGTCTTAAATTGATTTTCAGACAAGATTATCTTAATATTTACTGGTAATGAATTCCAGATTCTGGGGCCCTTTATGTGCATAGAATTTTTACATAGGTTGATATGAACACGGGGTATATCAAAAAGTGATCTGTGTCGTGTGTTGTGGTCATGGGTCCTATTAAAGTTGGTGAGGAGAGTTTTGAGCAGAGGGTTTATATTAGAGTGTAAAGTTTTATATATGTAGTAGGCACAAGAGTAAGTATGAATGTTCTTTACGGTGAGTAGTTTGAGACTTTTGAATATTGGTGGAGTATGCTGTCTAGAGTGGGAATTTGTTATCATTCTGAGATGGTCAGGAGAGAGAGTGTTGGTCTTCTAAATAAGCTAAGGCAGGATAACAGGTCATAGCTGGTATCCTACCTCCAACAACTGCAAACAAAAGAACGCAACTGAAGTCATCAGTATTGCATAATCCTGCAGTAATCGACGCAGTTAGCTGGTATTGACACGTCGTTTGTATCATCAATGGTCGCATCAGTCATAGGTTTAACGTCAATAATTAATAATGACAGTATAAGCATATACAATACTCCAGGATATACAATGATCACGCTGCCTTTTCACCGTTTTCTCCAGCGAATATTCTGAGGTATATAAAAAGGCGTATTATAACAGCAATGAAACGAGCTAGGTTTTTCCTGTAGACGTTTCGCGAGGCCTGGTCATGGACCTGGCCTCGGGGGCGTTGACCCCCCGGGACACCCTCCAGACATACTCCAGGTATGTAGAGGTTGTACATGCTTAGCCTGGGTCAGTAGGCCTGCGGCAGTGCTCCTTCCTCCTTAAGTGGGTGTGATTAGGACCTGCCTAGCTTGGACCAGTAGGCCTGCTGCAGTGCTCCTTCTTTTCTTATGTTCTTAAGAACATAAGAACATAAAGAAGGAACACTGCAGCAGGCCTACTGGCCCATGCGAGGCAAGTCTAAGTCTCCTACCGGCTTAAGCCAATGCCCCAACCTAGTCAGGTCAGGTCACATTCACTTAAGTTCTGTTTTCTTTATTTTTAGGCAGACTCACAATATAACTTTATTTGAACGCTGTTAACACTTCCTGAGAGTTATTTAAAAAACCTGCCGTTTTCTGCTACTCTTTGATATGAACAATAGATGAGAATTTTTTTTTTCTTTCGTAGTTAGAAAATTTTAGAATTTGCTCTGCTGTTTTCAGCATTATACGATCTCTTAATTAAGTTTACCAAGACTAATGAGTTTCCCCACTCTTCCCCGTAACAATGATTGCATTTATGACGCACTGTTCATTATTTTTGTGTTTGGTAGTATACAGTGAGTGAAATCAATTGGCTTTCGAGTGATATCACACGAAAAACAAAATATTAAGCAATGGGTAGATCATTTAATAGCTAAATCGGTTCACAACTGATGGGCCCATGGACGAATAGGGAATTTTTTTTACACCCGTTACCCTTATTCAGCTACTAGTAAATAGGTACCTGGGCGATAGTAGATTGGAATTAACATAATATCTTTATTTCTACAAGTACATGTACAAGGTATACAGTCCTAGATGACATCAATGACATACTACTATATAGAAAACCGCTTGTTATGCTGAGCATTTCCTGCAAATTAGGTCAGATTTGTCCCAGGATGCGACCCACACCAGTCCACTAACACCCAGGTACCCATTTTACACTGATGGGTAAACATAGACAGCAGTATATTACCATTATGTCTCCATAATGAAGATATGATGCAGGTAAACCATACCACGGGTGGGGTTCGAACCCACGGTCATGGAGTCTCAAAACTTATTTATCAGGTATCGAATTACTGACTAGAGGGAAAAGATACAAGTTGCAGAACGAGTCTTTATTGGCACAGAGTTTCACTACGTAAGGAGCTTTATCAAGTCATAGTTTGACGGAACTATTCAGGAGGGAGAAAGTAGTTCCGGTAATAGTCTTTTTATTTTGTTCTGTAAAACTTGTGAGTCGTATTCTCAAGGGTAATGCTCTACGTAAGGGTTATCAAAGCTTATCCCTTGGGTAACATTGATAATGGGTTGGGCGAATATTTTTTAATGTGTTTGGGTTTGACAAATAAAGGCCAAGTATGGTAGGCCTGCTGCAGTGTTCCTCCTTTCTTATGTTCTTATGTAAATAAAAGCGTTGCCCTGATAAAAGCTTGTTATGCAGCTTTTGTCAGTTTTTTTTCCATGCACTGAAAGAACATAAGAAAGAAGGAACACTGCAGCAGGCCTACTGGCCCATGCGAGGCAGATCCAAGTCTCCTACCGGCTTAAGCCAGTGACGAAGTAACAGAAAAATATAATTCACAAGAGTCAAGATCCCGAAGCTCTGCTCGCCAGTTTCAATCTCGTTGATTGTCGCCTCAGGACAATTGGTTGCAATGCTTTCCTAGAGTGCAGTTGACATTGAGGGGGAAAAAATACAATTTCATAACATGTATGGAATAAATCTTTTCTAACAGCGTCGTCAGTTTTTCCCCCCTCGGTCTGAGATCATTGATGATTGACGAATTGACTTGGAGGGTCTGAGTGTCACACATACCTGGAGTATACCTGGAGGGTGTTCTGGGGTCAACGCCCCCGCGGCCAGGTCCAAGACCAGACCTTAAAAAAATATTGGTTAAAAACCCCATTTTAAATTATTTAACAAATAACAAAACGAGAGTTTTATATTCAATATATTTTGGTATGGTTTGTTTTGGTTTATTTGGTTTAAATTGTTATTAATAATATATTTATTAAAAAAACCATTAAATTGTGGGGTTTACACATCACGGGGGGAATGGGAAGTAATCAAGTTCGATCCAAGGAACTGTAGGATTGGTCCAGATTTTTGGATCATGATTTCTTCACAGCATCATGTCATCCCCCCCACCCCCCAACCTTCCTTAAAAGGGCATTAGGTTTAAAGTCCATCGCTTATACGAGTATAATTAAGGCTGTATATCACCTCTACACTACCCACCAAGGGTATATACACCGAAAGATACACACCAATATGGTGTATATACCCTTGTGTTTTTGTTTCAGCTTAGTATAGAAATAACCCATACGAGTATAATCATAAAATTTAAACCAAAGAAAACATAAGTAAATAATTTGAAAAATCTAAGAAATATGATTGAATTTAAACTCCTGCAAAATTCTACACACAATCACTGAATTAATTATTTTTTCCAAAATTAAGAGAGCAAAGAATTCAGATTCAACAGAATGTTAAATTGAAATAAATTCATTGTTTACTTATAGAAAATTGTTTCGCAAACAATGTTATTCGCGGATTTAGACTGAAAATATACAACGAACGAAATTTATAAAATAATAGTTCAGTGTTAGATGATATATCTTTCATTGTTGAATGATATATAACACTAAAAGTATATACCGCACACAACACAAACTATTTTATTCTCAGTTCGTAAAACAAGAGGATCGAAATATACAGAAGAGGATTCCAGAAAAGGATCGAAATACACGGAGGAAGAGAATCGAAATATACAGAAGAGGATCCCAGAAGAGGATCGAAATATACAGAAGAGGATCCCAGAAAAGGATCGAAATACATGGAGGAAGAGAATCGAAATATACAGAAGAGGATCCCAGAAGAGGATCGAAAATATAGATGCTAATTGTTCTCCCGAGTTTCTGTCCCCATATAGATAATTATTGAGCATTGACAATTATTATTATTATTATTATTATTATTATTATTATTATTATTATTATTATTATTATTATTATTATTATTATTATTATTATTATTATTATTATTATTATTATAATCAAAAGAAGCGCTAAACCATGAGCATTGACAAGTGTTCATTACACTTTAGTTATTAACTTCTATATTTCTGGAAGGTTGAGGGACTGATTACCACATCTACGTATATTATCTCTGTATTACATTGGAACGACCACTGGCTGGCGAAATGCCTTGGAATAATGATACCCAGATATCTAATTGCGCATCCTGTCAGTATTGTGCATACTTATTATTGTTATGACACCATTACTATAATGAGGGTGGTTAAGGCTGCATTTCATCTGAATACTTTAATCTTCAAAATAAAGATTATTTCCAACTGTCAGTGTTATATATATATATATATATATATATATATATATATATATATATATATATATATATATATATATATATATATCGTTCGTCCGGCATAGTCAGCTGTGGGTGATAAAAATTTTGCATAGCGTAATACTATCTGCTGTTGTTTGACTGGTTTAAATAAAAAAAAAAATAATAATAATAAAAAAAAACCAGTCATTTTGAGTTTGTCTCAGTGAGCACCGCTCGTTGTGTCTCAATATAAAGAGTCTCACAAAATGGTGGCAAAAAGAACATTCGACCACTGACTGACAGCAGTTAAGTAGATATCTGCTGTTTTTAGGTTAAACTTGAGTTACACTCTAAGTCGCTATCAATACACGAATAACACTCTGTGCGGGTTATTCGTGTATTGTTCCAGTCACGGTATTGTGAGCTTTTTTTTATAATTGCTACCAATATTTGATTGTTTAGTTAGATGTAAAATTTCACTAATTTTTCATTGGCTATTAATTAGAATTTATGACAAATGTTAAGAAAAGCTGATTATAGTAACTAGATCAGTCACAAGAAGTGTTGTGAATAACGAAGATAATAAATAGGAACTAGACAGTACCCTGGCCGGAGCAATTCACAAATAAACCCACAAATTTTATATGAAAATCGTTCGACGTTTTGCTCAGTCCTACGCAATAATAATAATAATAATAATAATAATAATAATAATAATAATAATAATAATAATAATAATAATAATAATAATAATAATAATAATAATAATAATAATATATTTTCAGAAAAAAATATACAATTTTTTTTTAATTCCCATAGGCAGCTCAGCATCCAAATAATGGTACAGGACAGTTTTAATATAAAAAAAATCTCCATTTTGTGGGTTAGTTGTGTATAAGATAGTGTTTAATACAAAGGCTGGTTGTGGATAGCTGGATATTATACCTCAGAATGCCACTTCTAAATCTTGTATTACTTTAAACTATATATTTGAGGTCAATGGTCAACACTTTTTTTCATAGCATTAATAACCATAATTTTTAAAGGGGGTGGACCGGTAGGCCAGTAGAAGGCCTCGGTCAGGTGCCCAAAAGCTCCAGCTGTGGGTCATCATATGACTAAGACCAGCGTCAGGAAACACTTGTCCTGTTTCCTGACAAATATTATACCTATCTACTTTCCTTCATAACAGATTGTTGAGTGTAGATAAATCTTCATTAGGGAATCTTACCTCATATTCCCCATATTCCGTCACCTTCCCTCACCTTGGTTCACCTTCACTCACCTTCACTCACCTTCACTCACCTTCCTTCACCTTGGTTCACCTCCTCCCACCTTCCCTCACCTTCTATGACTGTCTACAATATCATGACTCTAGTAATATCAAAACTTATGTTTTCTTTGTTGCTTCACATTTTTCTCTGCCTGACTGGTCAGAAATCGTGTTGCTATTAGTGGAGGGAGGATCGAGCCTCCACAACGCCTTGATATGAATGCCCCACACGGGCTTAACATTTCCAAAAACTGTAAAATGATGTATATATCTCGGCGCTCTGTTTATTAATGTTTATATTTCTCACGCTCATTTCTGCGATTATTTTGATTTGTACCGACGTTCTTTCCACCGTGGTAGCTATCACCCTGCACACACACGCAAACACACGCAACTTACTCCCCCCACACACACACACATACATACACACACACACATACACACATACATACACACACATATACACACACATACACACATACACACACACATCTGACACACACATACACACAACTGGCACACACAAACACACAACTGACACACACAAACACACACGAGGCCAGGAGCTGAGTCTTTTCCCCTGCAACCACAAGTAAGGGAGTACACACACAACTGGCACATGCACACACAACTGACACACACATACACACACAAAACTGACACACACACAAACACACCTCACTCAACCCAAGTCTCAAACTCCTGTTAAAGTAGAAATAATCTTTTATCACTTTACAAACACTCAGATTCCGGAACAGAGGAGCAGATTAGGTCGTCACAGAGGAAAAGTTGTAATTCCTTCAATAAGTTTTCCTTCCTTCTTTTAGGTCCCTTAAGAACACAAAAGATAAACTGGGGAAGAGACGCAGGGAAATAATACATGTGAAAGGAAGGCACAGAGGCTAAATTAAAACCTGTAAGCTCAGATAACGAGGAAACGCAAATTTAAACTTACCTTGAAGCATCCAGTTCTAATATTAATGGGTGAATTATTTAACGGAATTGCACGTCGTGAATTTTTGCTTGCTCGATTTTTTTTTTTGGAGTTTTACGACTCACTTGCCGTGAGTTTGAGTCCCACCCGTACCGTGTTTAATTTTTTTTTTTAATATTGGTTATTTTTCGGTTAGGTTGGGTTTGGTATGATGGATGAAGTGTTTCCTCTTTTTCTGGTCACCCAACCTCGGTGGGAGACGGATAGTACGTTCAAAAATTATGCAATAATAACAATATAAATAATGGATAGTGTATAAATGACTATGAGGGGCACACTGTCCAAGGAGATGAAAACTGAAAAATAAAGTCTAAAAACCTGAAGAAATATGTAAACAACGAGAAATTTGAGGTAAAAGTTACTTCAATTGTGAAAGATAATTGTAGTTTATATCAGATGCAATATAAAACACGAGAGAAAAAGCTTAATTACCTAATGTTTAACAAGATCTAACCATTATACAGACACTAAGGCTAACGGGACAAGTGCAGTTTAGTCAATATACGGTGTATGAATTCACTCCCAAGGTACTCGAGGCTGCAAATCCTACAAGTCCTTAGGAAGAACCCATTGACCACTACAGGTATCATTATAATGTGATCTGAGTGGCAGCATGTGAGAGCACCTTTATTAGTGGTCTTCAGGGATATTTTAAAGGGCAGTTGTCCCCCAGAGTTACACGGGAAAACATCAGGGAAGGAAAGACTATCGCCACAGTCCTCATGTAGTTTGTGCATTTGACCACATTAAGACTGTGTTGTAGATCTGTAATGGAGGCACTCAGCTCACACACTGAGGTCCGGGGGTCGATCCCCGGTACGGCTGGAAACATCATTACGTGTTTCCTTAAGGTACCTGCTGCCCATGTTCACCTATCAGTAAAATAGGTACCTGGGTGTTAGTCGACTAGTGTGGGTCGCATCCTGGGGACAAAAATTGACCTAATTTGCCCGAAATGCTCTGCATAACAATGGTAGTATGTCATTGATGTCAGCTAGGCCTATATACTTTGTACATGTACTTGTAGAAATTAAAGATTATTATTATTACAAGTGGTTGTGTCATGGGTGAAAGTTGAAGCAAAAAATAAAAAAGGCTTAATTATAATCAATAATTAAAAAATTTACAAACATTCAGTAGACATCATCCCCTTTAATTAATACCTGTATGCGCATGAGTGTCTGAACCTATTAATAACCAACAGGAGCATTTTTGTATAAGTTATGTGAAAGATAAATGCTACCAGAAACGAGAAATAAAGCCAGAGAAAATAAAGCCAAAAAATCTGATATTCACACGTACACTCTTACTAACGTAGTACACTCTAGGTATACCTGGAGTATACCTGGAGAGGGTTTCGGGGGTCAACGCCCCCGCGGCCCGGTCTGTAACCAGAGGTACATAAAAACTATACGACCAACATGATTTAAAACGACAGTCAACTGGTTTAACTAGACCCTGTGGAAGTACAATAGATCAATGAGCCCCCTGTCTTATTTAATAACGTAAGTAAGGCGACTGTGTAAGTGGGGTGTAAATGGAGTGCAAGTGTCAGTGTAAGTATAAGAATCCTCAACCACTACATCTCCCTTCAGTGACCTGGAAATAACCCTCTACACCAGGATGCGTGTTATGCAAGTGCTGGGTAAAAGAATCATAATTAGATACACTCGTATGCTAACCAAAAATCATTTTTATCCCACTATTACGCCACCACGCCTGCTACCGTCCGACAGTTGCTCTACCTGGAGTCTACTTGGAGGGCATTCCGGGGGTCGACGTCCCCGCGGCCTGGTCTATGACCAGACCTCCCGGTGGATCAGGGTCTGATCAACGAGGCTGTTACTGCTGACCTCCCCCAATACTTTAAGACGGTAGACACTTAACTGGAAAGCTCAGTAACGCCAGGGATGAAGAATAAAGATGTAGAAGAAGAGAGGAATACACCAGGAACGTAGACGACGTCAGAATTCCTAAATACCGAGTAAACCAACAGATCGTTGGACGTTGACACGAGCCACAACCAAAGAAACACCACCACTGGTCACCACCACGGGTCACCACCACTGGTCACCACCACTGGTCAACACCACGGGTCACCACCACGGGTCACCACCACGGGTCACCACCACGGGTCACCACCACTCAGTCAGCTATTTCCTAGCCTTGTTAGCGCGAAACTCCAACCAATCACAACCTTCTGCTTACAAATGACGACCAATCATGGCTGCCAAGCTACATGGGGATACGAAGGCATGGGAACATAGAATTTACCTAGATATATAATAAATATTCATTGAATATACAACGTGAATAGTTCTATTATCCAAACCCCCACTGAAATAAACAACAAACTCTTTTATTTGGGTTATCTTTGACAAAATAAAACGATAATTAAAATAAAGCGCACATATAGCACGTGAATAATAATTATATATATATATATATATATATATATATATATATATATATATATATATATATATATATATATAATATATATATATATATTATATATATATATATATATATATATATATATATATATATATATATATATATATATATATATATATATAGAGAAGAGAGAGAGAGAGGGAGAGAGAGAGAGAGAGAGAGAGAGAGAGATTAACAAGTCAATAGATACATATTCTTTCTTTCATTCAACACGTCGGTCCCACCTAGGCAGGGTGGCCCACCGAGGCAGGGTGGCCCACCGAGGCAGGGTGGCCCACCGAGGCAGGGTGGCCCACCGAGGCTAGGTGGCCCAAAAGGAAAAACGAAAGTTTCTCCTTTTACATTTAGTAATATATACAGGAAAAGGGGTTACTAGCCCCTTGCTCCCGGCATTTTAGTCGCCTCTTACGACACGCATGGCTTACGGAGGAAGAATTCTGTTCCACTTCCCCATGGAGATAAGAGGAAATAAGAAGAAGAACTAGTAAGAAAATATAAGAAAACGCAGAGGTGTGTGTATATATATGCTTGTACACGAATGTGTAGTGTGACCTAAGTGTAAGTAGAAGTAACAAGACATACCTGAAATCTTGCATGTTTATGAGACAGAAAAAAGACACCAGCAATCCTACCATCATGTAAAACAATTACAGGCTTTCATTTTACACTCACTTGGCAGGACGGTAGTACCTCCCTGGGCGGTTGCTGTCTACCAACCTACTACCTAGAATATATATATATATATATATATATATAAAAAAAGAAGAGAGAGAGAGAGAGAGAGAGAGAGAGAGAGAGAGAGAGAGAGAGAGAGAGAGAGAGAGAGAGAGAGAGAGAGAGAGAGAGGAGAGAGAGAGAGAGAGAGAGAGAGAGAGAGAGAGAGAGAGAGAGAGAGAGAGAGAGAGAGAGGGAGGGAGAGAGAGAGAGAGAGAGAGAGAGAGAGAGAGAGAGAGAGAGAGAGAGAGAGAGAGAAAGAGAGAGAGAGAGATACAAGTATAGATAACTAATATATATATAATATATATATATATATATATATATATATATATATATATATATATATATATATATATATATATATATATATATATATAATAATAATAATAATAATAATAATAATAATAATAGAGATTGTAAGGCTTTCACAGCCGTACTGATTACAGTCAGTATTTGGCTTTAATTAGTAACAGTAAATATGAAGCTGAATATATGTTTGCCAGTTACGTACTTGGGATTTACTTTGTATTAAAGAATACATTATTCATTCCTGCTGGATTATGCCGAATCACCTCATTAATGATAATACCTGAAAATGCAAAATGGTAATGAAATGTTTTTTTTTTTTTTAGAGTGAGAGTATTATTCTACGTTCATACATAATTAAGTAGTGGGCAGGGCGCATTTAGATCTAGGTATGATGGTATGGGCTTATCATCCTTACCATGGATACCCAGTGGGAAGGGTACCATTACATTTATTGATGAATAAGACACATGTGCAACACCTAGGTATCTTTAACCCTTCAACTGTCCAAACGTAGGTCTACATTCGTACGCGTAGCGCTCCGAACGTAGATCTACGTTTTTTTTCACATAACGTACGTAAAAACGGACGTAGATCTACGTTCGGAGCGCTACACGTATGAATGTAGATGTACGTTTGGACAGTTAAAAGGTTAATTATGAAGACGTTTCGCCAGGTAGTGGATTTTTCAGTTCAATGTAGAGAGTGCATGGTGGGGAAAGTTGAAGATGAGGTAGTCAGTCCCTCAGTAAGGATAGCAGGTGCTCAGTCACAAGGCTAGGTATGATGCTATGTGCAGGTGAAACGTTGCTATGTAAAGGTGAAACGATACTATGTATAGGTGAAACGTGCTATGTACAAGTGATAAGATGGTGTGACCAGGTGATACGATGTTGTGTACAGGTGATACGATGCTGTGAACAGGTGATACGATGTTATGTACAGGTGATACGATGCTGCAAACAGGTGATGCGATGTTATGTACAGGTGATACGATACTGCAAACAGGTGATACGATGATGTACTGGTGATACGATGCTATCGTCTCCATATTCGATGAAAAAGTCTGCTGAGACGGAGAATCGTTTGCACAATAAAGATACTCTGTTACACATACACCTTCTCTCTCTTTTCCGTCCCATCTGTGTCACCTCACCACAGAACTCTAGTAGCCTGGTAAGACGGGATTTGACTCTTTCTAAACACGTGCTTCATAGTTTTTCATAATGCCTCTATTCTCAAAGTGCTCCCATATTCTCCTTTGTATTGGTTCCTCTGGTGCCTTGTCGAGCATGAATGTCGAAGTTACAAGTCTGTAGCTGAGTGCTTCTTGTCCGTCCCGTTGCTTGGATAATATTAATATAATAATATATTTATTACAAGTACATGTACAAGGTAAACAGTCCTAGCTGACATCAATGACATACTACTATATATAAAGCCGCTGTTATGCAGAGCATTTCGGGCAAATTAGGTCAGTTTCATCCCAGGATGCGACCCACACCAGTCTACTAACTCCCAGGTACCCATTTTACTGATGGGTGAACATAGACAACCGGTTTAAAGATACACGCCCATTGTTTCTACCCTCGCTGGGAATCGAACCCAGACCCTCGCCGTGTGAAGCGAGAGCTTTAGCTACCAGGCTACAAATAACCCGTATATAGGAGAAAAGAATTTATAACGACTTTTCTGTCAGACTTATAACATTAACTAGTCACACACGAACACAAGAAGGTAAGGGAGCAAGTGTATATACGAGATGAGGGTAGAGAAAGGACAAAGAGAGGAGAAAGAAAGATGAAAGCGGAAATAGTAGTGGTAGAGGTAATGCTAGTGACGAAGGAAGTGTTACCGCATCTTTTGCATTAAAGGGTATATACACAGAGAGGTATATACCCTGATTTAAGATTTTAAACATAAACCAATATTCATAAACCAATCCTTCTTTTGCACCCATGGAGATATGTAATCAATTCTCATTTAGTGAAGTTTTAATCTCATTTTTATTATTCGTAGACAAAATTAATAAAAAGGACATTTCATCTGAAAATGGCGTACTGCAAAAAATACTGAAGAAAGGAATCATTGTGTAGATTATTTTTTCGCTCTGTGAAGAGCTTTATTTAGTTATAACCAAATAAATGTTTATTCTGTAACCATTGTTTTTATGATATAATTCTAATCTAGGGCTACTTGTTATTAAATTTTACCTCGTCCATCTGCATTTAAGAAAAAGGCTTTTATGTCTGGGTAAATCATTGAAATAAGTATTTATAAAAATAATAATAAAGAGGAATCAATTTTTAAATTTTACAAAAGTCACGAAATTTAACGTCTTTCCCTAAATTGGGAAATATTTGCTCTTTGTTCTAGGCGCCTTGGTGGTGTTGAACCAACTCTCCGGCTCCCGGTGCCGAAATTGGAGTTCAGTTTTCAACTGTTTCCGAAGTTCGGGAAGAAATTCCCGCAAGAAATAAATTAGAAGTGGGTCGACCGTAGAACCATTTATTTTCGAGTTCTCAGACGTCCGTGACAGTCTCGCAATTACTGAGGTATTCTCACCGTAAGATACCATCGATATTTTCCTCAGAAATACTCGTGGCACTTGGAAAATATTGTATCTTCAGTGATGAATACACACACACACATACATACATATATATATATATATATATATATATATATATATATATATATATATATATATATATATACATATAATATATATATATATATATATATATATATATATATATATATATATATATATATATATATATATATATATATATATATATATATATATATATATATAAACATTGTCTCTACGTCACAGCAGGACTCGAACCTGCAAACTCAGTATCAGAGTCCACAGTACTTTACCACATAGCTAGACCCCATATATAAGTATAGGCGCCTAGCCGAAGCTAGACGATGTTACCCCATACCCCGGGGCACCAGGTTCGTTTTCAAAGATATTTCATCAAATTTCGCCTGTTTGCGAATTGTTAAGCATTTCAATTTTCTTTCGTTGTCCACTGCATGTGGCAGGATCTGATGAAACTTTAAAAAGAAGCCTGGTGCCCCGGGGTATGGGGTAACATTGTCTAGTTCCGACAAGGCGCCCATACTTATCTAGGGTCTGGCTCAATGGTAAAGTACTGTGGACTCTGTTACAGAGTTTGCAGGTTCGAGTCCTGCTGTGAACGTAGAGACAATGTTTGTAAATAATTTCGCCTGTTTGCGAATTGTTAGGAATCAAAATTGCAAAATTGCAGAAAAGACGATGTCGAAGTAAGTACGTTCCCAGAGGACCGTCTTCACTGGAGTGAAGAGGGAAGACGGTCCTCTGGGAACATACTTGCTTCGACATCCTCCTCTTTTCTGCAATTTTGCAAGCTCCTTATGATGTGTTGATTGCAACACGAAAGGCCTAGAGCTTTCATTCTACTCCCCCCGTGGTTGTTTTGCATCCTGTAGAGCTTGGTTTGCGATATTTGCATAATATATATATATATATATATATATATATATATATATATATATATATATATATATATATATATATATATATATATATATATATATATATATATATATATATATATATATATATATATATTTTAATATATATAATGCAAGAAAACCACTATGAAAAATAGAAGAATTCCAAGCGCTTTCGTGACTACTCACATTATCAAGGAACTATAACAGGAAACATGACAAGAAGGGCTTGTATAAGGGGCGAGACTACACCTCACAGTCACATCACACTAACAAAGACTACACCTCACAGTAGCGTAACATCTCACGACTCTGTGAAGAGGAACATAAGAAAGGACCTGAAACTCTTCCCAAGAATTAAGATTAGTCCAATTTATTATTAAATTCTTCCCAAATTTTATTAATTATAAATGAATCCAATTTATATAAACCAAAAGAAATATTCATATTATTTTCAAAACTGCTTTTAATGAAACATGATTCTATTATATTTCTCTCAACCATGGACTTGCTTGATACAACCTTCTCAGCATTTTGAAAATCAATTGGATGGTTAAAATCTTCACATGAATAAATAGAGCATTAGAATCTTGTCCAGTTCTAATGCTATATTTATGTTGTTTTAATCTTAGTTCAAGACTTTTACCAGTTTGACCATAATAAACTTTATCGCATACTTTACAGGAATCTTATAGACACATCCGTCAGCATTTTGGGAATTTTTATCAAAAGTCTTTTTACTGTATCAAGATTTTTAAATGCAACTTTGATATTAAAATTCTTAAGAAAGGAAGGCATATCAACCAAGTTTTCATGGTAAGGAGAACCAACATATTTTTTGGGTTTAATAAGGTTGGTTGTCCCTTTTGGATTGTAAAAGTATTCCTAGCTATTTTAAAAGATTTAAAAAGATTTTAAAAGATTTTAAATGACTGTGAGGTGTAGTCTCGCCCTTATATAAGCCCTTCTTGTCATGTTTCCTGTTATAGTTCCTTGATAATGTGAGTAGTCACGAAAGCGCTTGGAATTCTTCTATTTTTCATAGTGGTTTTCTTGCATATTTTGATATCACCTGTTTACTGTGATCTTTTTGCAAAAAAAATATATATATATATATATATATATATATATATATATATATATATATATATATATATATATATATATATAAAAGGAGGAGGTACCACCTCTGGAACTGTCTTGGGGACCCTCATCCTCAGAGAAAGAATAAACTTGCTTCAGGAAAACTCAAAGTTCTCCCTGAAGCTGTTTGAAAATTTTCTCCTACCACCCCCTATATATTCTATATACTTTATTTAAAGACAAAATACATTGACAAAAAACATTGACAAGAATACAATAGGGAGTAAAACAACATAGATAACAACTCAGAGCTACATCTTGAATACTTCGTCCAGCTCCCCGGCAGTGGGCTGCGTGCTTAGAATGCTCCAGGCATTTACCCTCTGGATCGCAACACTGAGTCTCTGAAAGAGGAAGCTGGCTGCCCTGTGGTTCTTAGTTTCTATGATGAGTTTTTCACCCAGCTCTTTGAGAAACTTTAGAGCACACTTGCCCCATGCTCCATGGGTCTCCGACCCTACTGGGATGAAGTTATAGCAAGGGTGAAGGCCTTCATATTTGCGGGTCTTCTGGGTCTCCCTGTGGCAGGCAGCTCCACCCCCTTCAGCTACGGAGTATGGCAAGTAGGTGTCTGCTTACCATCCTTCCAGGGTAGCATAGTGGCTCCATCAGGACGCTTTTGACTTCCATCAGACCTCTGCACTTGGGGTTCCCGTTGGGCTGGGCAACGAGCTGTGGCGAGGCTTCTCTTTATGATGTCATTGACCTCCTCATGTCTAACATACTTCCCTTCTGATGTTTGACACACTAGACCATGAAGTCCGAATTGATCAGCCGTCGCCCTGCCGCAAATACACCTATGTTCGGTGAGTATGGGGGCGGCTAGGCGAAGAGCAACACCAATCCGAATGGCCTGTGGGTCGAGTCGAGTGCCCAGGGAGGAATTGGGAACGGCTAGAAGGAAATCTCCTGAGTGTGGTGCCGTCACCGCTAGGAGACGAGCTTTGTCCTTTCCTGAAGCGTTGGTGAGCATTGTGTTGGCTATTTTTTTCATGATCGGTTTGTCCCAGTGGGACTGTTTGTGCTCTTTGGGAGGAGCTGGTATATATATATATATATATATATATATATATATATATATATATATATATATATATATATATATATATATATATATATATTTATATATATTATATATATATTTTTTATTTTTTTTTTAATATTTACAAACATTATCTCTCAGTCCACAGCAGGATTCGAACCTACACACTCTTCATCAAAGTACGTAGTACCTTCTCCACTCGGCCAGGTCTGACTAAAATGAAACGTACCCTAAGAAAAAGGAGAGAGAGAGAGAGAGAGAGAGAGAGAGAGAGAGAGAGGAGAGAGAGAGAGAGAGAGAGAGAGAGAGAGAGAGAGAGAGAGAGAGAGAGAGAGAGAGAGAGAGAGAGAGAGAGAGAGAGAAAAGAGAGAAAAGGAAGAGAGAGAGAAAGAGAGGAAGAGAGAGAGAGAGAGAGAGAGAGAGAGAGGAGAGAGAGAGAGAGAAGAAGTTTAAAACGTACAATTTTGATGTGAGGAATTGGTTGGTTGGTTTATCGGCTTTCAACCATATTGAGTACAGGAGGTTTATAGAGTGTTGACCACCAGTCAAGGATATTTGAATCCCTAAAATAGGGATTGCAGTCAACCCTCACTGTGTATACACAAGGTGATATACCGTTGTCGGTGTATACACGCTAGAGACTTTTATCCCTCTCGTTGTATGTTCAATGAAATGCGTTTTGTTCTCAGTGGATATACACTGAGAGATATGCACAGATATAAATCACCATCGTGTGTATATACAGTACACTGATATTAACTTCCTAGTGAATATACACATATAGGCTTATATATACTGAGCATTTTACACCTTTTGGTCCTTATTTACGTTTAGGTGTATATACACCGAGATATACATCGCTTGGTGTATATACACCGAGATATACATCGCTTGGTGTATATACACGGACTCATAAACACATTTAGGTGTATAAACACCGAGAGATATACACCACTCGATGTATATATCCTTGTGTATAAGGAAAGTGTTGCAATGACACAACAATGAGAATATAATATTAATCTCGCAATCCCAACATGTAAATTAAATTAAAAAAAAAAATTCAAACTCATTGATACGACGCGAAATAATCAGCATAATTTCCTTGTTAACTTAGCAAAAATAATTGGCATTTGCGATAATTTATAGATTGAATGGACACATAAAATAAATATATATATATATATATATATATATATATATATATATATATATATATATATATATATATATATATATATATATATATATATATATATATATATATATAGGAGGTACCACCTCTAGAACTTAATTGGGGACCCTCATCCTCAGAGAAGACAATAAACGTACCTCAGGGAAAACTCGAGGTTCTTCCCGGAGCTGTTTGAATATGTTCTTTCCTACCACTCCCTATATATATTATATGAATGCTTTATTAATAGACAGAATACATTGACAGAAAACACAATCATGAACATGAATACATTGGTACAATATATCAAAGATTATGAATCTCCTCCAGCTCCTCCGAAGCCGGACGCGAGCCCAGTATGCAGCACCCATTTTCCCTCTGGATGGCCACGCTGAGGCGCTGGAACATGAAAGTGGCTGCCCTTGGGTCCCTGGTGGTGTCGATGAGTCTGGAACCCAGCTCTTTAAGGAAACGTGTTGCATTTTTTCCCCACGCTCCCAAGGTCTCTGATCCCACTGGGACAAATTGATACTGTTGGCTTATTTCCCTGTACTTGCCAATCTTGTACTCCTCCCTGTGGTCAGCAGCTTCTCCCTGTCGCCCAACACTGTGATGGATGTAGGTGTCAGCCAGTGTCGACACACAGGTATAGTCCCATGCTAAGAGCTTGCCATTCTTCCAAGGATAGATGGTGATTCCGTCGGGGCGGTTTGCTGGGTTGTTGGTATTGTTGGCTGCTAGTGATCGGGGCTCTCTCTCGGCTGGGCATCCAGCTGAAGCAAGGGTTCTCTTTATGATGTCGTTGACTTCATTGTGTCTTGCATGTCAGCCCATGGTTTTGAAACAGTTTAAACCATGTAGACCATATTGGTCAGCTTGCGCATCGCCACAAATACACGTATATTCCGTGTGAATTGGGGCAGCAAGGCGCAGAGCCACTGCAATATGGAGGGTCTTAGGGTCGAGGCGTGTTCCCATGGCCGAAATGGGAACTGTTTGGAGGAAGTCCCCAGAGTGATGTGCACTCACAGCTAGGAGACGGGCAGTCTCCCTGTGTGATGTTACAGCCCTAAGCATGTTGGCAAGCATCTTTTCAGTGATGGGGCCATCCCAACTTGACTGTTTGTAGGCCAGTTCTGCACTAGGTTTTGGTGCTGGAGCAGCAAGAGTCTCCCATTCAGTGATGGCAATGGCATAGCTAGTGTCCTGTATTCCTGCTAAATCACTGAGGTTGTCTGGAAGAATTTGTTTTATTAACTCATTTGATGCTATGGAAGAGGATAGGAAAGCTGGTAGGGCAATCTGGGAGGATTTGCGTACTCCCAGCCCCCCAAGCCTGACTGGAAGTGAGGCTTGCAACCACTGTCCATCTTCGAGGGAAAGATTCAACACACTCTCTAGCATGGTCTTGAGGAGAGAGTCATATTCCTTGAGTTTCGGACTGCTGAAGGCTGGGGAGCATCTCAGGAAGTACGTAAGTTTTGGGATTGAGAGGCACCTGGTGAGTAGGTAGAAGGCATCATGTGTATCGATGTCTTTCATCCTGCCTTCCATCGTCCTGAGGTCTGAGATTTTCTTTTCTATGACCAGGTTGATGGCATTGGGCCCAAGAGGAGCACCAAGGAAAGTGCTGTTAGCATAATCAATGGCTCGTGCCCCTGGTAAAACAGCACTAATGTTCTGGATCTTCTTTCGATTGATAGAAACTATTTCACATTTGGTGGGGTTTAAAGATAGGCCCAGGCTCTCTCCCATGTCTTTAATTTTCCTGATGTCCTCTGGGAGAGATTCTGTAGTGTCAGCTAGGGTACCATCATCCAAGAACCAGATATTGAGCTCACTGGAGAGCGCTTCTGTGACTTCCTTGATGACCAGACAGAATAGAAAGGGGGCGAGAGGGTCCCCTGTTGCACACCCTCACAAGAGTCAATTTCATGGTCCCCAAACAATAATTTAGAAGCCACACTATAACACGATTCTATGAAGGAATAGAGGGAAGGAAAGTGCCTAGAAACTGCTTGGAGAGCAGCATCCCTTCTGACTGAGTTGAAAGCATTGGCAAAGTCCAATTTGATCAAGGCTTTTTCATTGGACATGTTGTTGATGTATACTCGTGCTGCGTGGGCAGCTGCTTCACAGCCTTGTTGAATACCAAAACCGACCTGAGTTGGTTTCAACATTGAGGCAGCCTCTTGACTTACCATTCTTATTGCAGCCTTGGCAACTAGGCGCCGAAGGGTGTTGCCCACTGCAATGGGCCTGATTCCTCCATCCTTTTTCCGGAGGGCACACAGTGAGGCACCAAAGAAAAGGGGTCTAATAACCTCTGTGACACTGCCAGCCAGTCACACACACACACACACACACACACACACACACACACACACACACACACACACACAATATATATATATATATATATATATATATATATATATATATATATATATATATATATATATATATATATATATATATATATATATATATATATATATATATAAAATGATACTATTACTTGTAATAATAATTTATATATCTTCTTTATTTGCAGTTTATTTAGTTTGGATTTTCTTACATCAGTGCTGCTGTTAATTCGCCTTCCTGATTTTTTTTTCCATTTACGTGTATTTTTCTATTGCACCAATATTTTTGAAAGTCCTGGCCAGCATTGCTGTCAAAATCACGCGACAACTCAGTTCTTTATATTTATATCAGCTCAATGCACGCAACGCACTAATCTTTCAACACCTGCACACAGCAGGAGGCACACGAAACCCAATATTTCTTCACAGTCTGCACGCACAGAAAACCTCCCCTTTCTACCCCCTTAGTTTAATTTAGGTCGCAGTTCAATACCAATGTCTCTCTCTCTCTCTCTCTCTCTCTCTGAGACGCATATCAAAACACGGCAGGATTAATGCAGCGGATTTTTTTTTTTAATAGCTTCCAGCAGGTTATATGGCTGTGTCCTAATTGAAGGTAATGCTTGATGGTAGTAACGCTGAAAAAGCTGGTGTGTGTTTTGTTTTTTGGGGGGTCCCCGTGTTTTACCACGTCAGTGTACATCCATTAGCACTGTACACGAAGAGAGAATCAAGTGTACATGGGTGCGTTTCAGTATGCATGAATGTATTCAGTGTACATGGGGATTGCTGTAAGTCTAGCTGGCTTGTACACCAGTGAAACATTTTATGAATACATTACTACTACTGTTGGTTGACTATTACTACTACTGTTGGTTGACTATTAATATTACTACTACTGTTGGTTGACTATTACTACTACTGTTGGTTGACTATTAATATTACTACTACTGTTGGTTGACTATTACTACTACTGTTGGTTGACTATTAATATTACTACTACTGTTGGTTGACTATTAATATTACTACTACTGTTGGTTGACTATTAATATTACTACTACTGTTGGCTGACTATTAATATTACTACTACTGTTGGTTGACTATTAATATTACTACTACTGCTGATTGACTATTAATATTACTACTACTGCTGGTTGACTATTAATATTACTACTACTGTTGGCTGACTATTAATATTACTACTACTGTTGGTTGACTATTTATATTACTACTACTGTTGGTTAACTATTTATATTACTACTACTGTTAGTTGACTATTAATATTACTACTACTGTTGGTTGACTATTAATATTACTACTACTATTCCTCTTCCTGTAAGATAATTGATCTTTTGTAAGATAATTGATCTTTCGTAGGATAAATATTACGTCACTTTAATGCTCATTTGTAGCACGAATGAAATTTCGTAATGCGAATTATGGTTAGTAAGACGAATAATCTATTGTAAAGGGAATGATATTTTGCAACTTCATGTTTCTTAAAAAAAAAAAAAAAAACTTTTTTTTCGCTTAGTGTTCGTTCTGGTGAATCAGCTATGACCTTTATAAAGGTTTAGCAGAATTTCCATGCATAAAATCAAATAAATTCTCATTTATAATTTCTGTTTTTTTGCTCGACAGATATACCATCCACATTTCTCTATTGATGTTTTTTTTTTCAATGTTTAACAATTGAGCTTGGCTTTGTGACACCCGTATATTTTAAAGGGACTTTCAGTTCTATTTCATGTGTGTATTGGAAAAAAAAAAACATTTTTATCGATTTGTCAATATGCCTAAATTTTGTATGTAAATTGGGCTCTGCGGACATTAACAGGGAAAAGATGAAGGATGGAAAAAAAAACATTGTAATAAAGTTTTTGCTCTGTTTAGAGCTGTTTTATTTCATTACTTGATAAAGCTCTACACAGAGCGAAACGTTCTCCACATAAACGCTTCTTCTACAACGGCATTAAAAACAATTTCGTTTCATATATAATATTAACATATTCTTCTCAACAAACAAACATGTCATTTTTCCCAGCTAATTTCCAATTTTGTAAACAAAGATTATCTTAAAGTTATTACTTGACTAGCATGATGCTCACACTCAGACTTATCTATGTAGTACTCCAACACTGACACACTAATGGGTTTACCTTGCACAATAACCGACTCAGTGGAAATCCATTACAGCATCATGGTGTCGATGGATTCATTTCATATTCTCTTTAATATGCAAATAGTTTAAGCTCTGGCTCGCTAATACTTGAAACTCCCATTTCTTTATAATTCTGGTTTTTTTTTTCTGTGAGCAGAGGAAGTTGTTTTATCTAGAGTACATGGACCCAATTTCAAAGCTGTTTATATCACAATGGGGTCCATCTTTTTGAAACACGCTGTATATATAAGGGGTGGTTTTACTTGGAGTTTACCTGGAGAGGGTTTCGGGGGTCAACGCCCCCTGCGGCTCGGTCTGAGACCAGGCCTCATTGTGGATCAGGGTCTGATCAACCAGGCTGTTGCTGCTGGCCACACGCAAACTGGCGTACGAACCACAGCCCGGTTGGTCAGGTACTGACTTTAAGTGCCTCTCCAGTGCCTTCTTGAAGACAGCCAGGGGTCTATTGGCAATTCCCCTTATGTATGCTGGGAGGCAGTTGAACAGTCTTGGGCCCCGGACACTTATTGTGTTGTCTCTCAATGTACTCGTGGCGCCCCTGCTTTTCATCGGGGAAATGTTGCATCTCCTCCCGAGTCTTTTGCTTTCATAGGGAGTGATTTTCGTGTGCAGGTTTGGTACCAATCAGTCCAGGACCTTCCAAATGTATATTATCATGTATCTCTCTCGCCTGCGTTCCAGGGAATACCGTTCCCAGTAATTTAGGTGCCTTTTCGTACTTAAGTGTGCCGTGAAAGTAGGGGAAGAATTGGAAGCTCCGGGGAAATTTTCTTGAGGATTTTTCCCTGAAGTATGTTTATTGTCTTCTTGGAGGACGAGGGTCTCCAATTGGTTTAGAAAGACACAGTGAACAAACATTAGGACATATTTATTAGAAAACATTTCGGTCCTGGGACCTTGATCATGATCCCAGGACCGAAATGTTTTCTAATATATTCTAGTGTTTGCTCAGGTGTCTCTCTAAACCAATTTGTCGGTATCTATTACCGAGGTTTCTACCAGGGTCTCTACTCAACACAAGAGAGAGTATCTCCCTCAATGTACGAGATATAATCTGTTAACAGTGTTTACTTGTGGTGTTTGGAAAGGCTACCGAGACCCCTTGATGCCATTGGATGCCTCTTTTCATTTCTTCCATCACATTGGTCATCTCCCACCGAGGTAGGGAGACCTAAAAAAAAGAAACACATTCACCATCACTCATTCAGTAGCTGTCTTGCTCAGACATTACAGTTTCAATGATGTATTCGAGAGACCATGAATTAAAATTTATTATATCCCTTTACTCAGCCGCTTCATAACCCTTACGGATTTAGAGATTTTTCATAAATATAATTAAAATAATCACATCACAAAATATAATTTCACTGTGACCTTTCCCGTGATCTTAACCTTTGACCTCACATTTTAAAAGCAAATGCAGAAATGAAATTAACAGAGAAATGGTCATTCAATTTTAAAAGCAAGAAAGTAATCAGAGTAACTGGTTTCCTCTGTTATATTTATTAAATTCATGGGGACATGTAAGTCCAGTAGGTGTCGTATAGATCCTGGGAAAAACGGGAGGCAATCAGATTCGATATAAGGGAGGGAAGGTTACCTTTAAATAATTTTGTAACTGTCGTATAGAGTAAGGTAACAGCACACTACGAGTGTACTCAATTTCGCTGAAAAAAAATAAAACTGGGTACATTCACAATATTCTGTAATAAAGGAAGTGTCTTATTATTACATTAAAACTGTGTGACTGATTACCTTTTATCATGGCTGAGGGACTGATCACCTTAAAACTAATTCTGCTATGTCCTACGTTATAATCCACTGTATTCGACTGAAGAAGATTACTGCACAAGGAAAACATTTCAGCAGCAAAGGTACCCAGGTGTTGCACAGGTGTCTTATTCACCTCTCCCCCCCCCCCTCCAAAAAAAGTGAATATGACGGAGTTATGTTCTTGTTCACCTTCCTGACCTACCACCGGATTAGGTTACCGTGATAACTTATAACACAGGAGTTATCGTCGTGGGTACAATGCTGTTGGTCAGCTTGTCGTGGTTAACTCTCGTTAAAGAAAAGGAGAAAAAAATTTGCTGTGAAGTGTGAGTTAGGTGACTCTGATCACCTCTAAACAGGAGGTAGGTGCTGCTTCTCAATGATAAACCTTAACGGGTGTGGGGGGAAGAGGGGGACCTTGATACTGGTGAGAGGGTCTTGATTTAGAGAGCTGGAGCTACCCTTCCCTTCCTTGGATCAGTCTTGATCTTCCACGCTCTGTCTGATCATTATACTACTACTAGTAATAATAATAATAATAATAAAATTAATAATAATAATAATAATAATAATAATAACAATAATAATAATAATAATAATAATAATAATAATAATAATAATAATAATAATAACAATAATAATAATAATAATAATAATAATAATAATAATAATAATAACAATAACAATAATAATAATAATAATAATAATAATAATAATAATAATAATAATAATAATAATAATAATAACAATAATAATAATAATAATAATAATAATATAATAATAATAATAACAACAATAATAATAATAATAATAACAATAATAACAATAATAATAATAATAATATAATAATAATAATAATAATAATAATAATAATAATAATAATAATAATAATAATAATAATAATAATAATAATAATAATAATAATAATAATAATAATAACAATAATAATAATAACAATAACAATAACAATAATAATAATAATAATAATAATAATAATAATAATAATAATAATAACAACAATAATAATAATAATAATAATAATAATAATAATAATAATAATAATAATAATAATAACAATAATAATAATAATAACAATAATAACAATAATAATAATAATAATAATAATAATAATAATAATAATAATAATAATAATAATAATAATAACAATAACAATAATAATAATAATAATAATAATAATAATAATAATAATAATAATAATAATAATAATAATAATAATAATAACAATAATAATAATAATAATAATAATAATAATAATAATAATAATAATAATAATAATAATAATAATAATAATAATAATAATAATACTCTCACCACTAAATGAAATTTCACTTCTGCTTCTCACGCTTGTGTGATTTTTTTTTCTCTCACAGTAACAAAAAAATACTCGAGATGTAATGGAAAATTTGTTTGGAAGTCGTGTTGAACCAAGTGTCCTGGTTATCCCACACAAGATTTATCTCCGTGGTGTCACTTTACGCTTCGTGTGGCCACCTGGTGTGGGAAATCGTTAGTAGTGAAGAGGGGCAATTGAATACGAAAGTATGCAGTTTTGACAAGTTTACTGGAGACGTTTCGGTCCTGGGAAATTGATTACTTCAAATGCATGAATTCGTAGTGTGTCCTAAGTCAATGCATTCGTGTTCGTTACTCTGAGATTGTTAGGTTTGAAGCCTCTCGACTCTGTGGGTTAGTAACCCCATAGTTTTCCTGTACACAACCAACCTTATAACTGATTGTCACTATACCTTTACCTTTGATATACTTTTGAAGAGTTTCGAGAGTCTTACTACTCTCGGAACCCGGCCATGGGCCAGGCCCGTCTGGTGCTTGCCTGGTCAACCAGGCTGTTGCTGCTGGAGGCCCGCTGCCCCGCATATCCATCACGGCTTGGTTGATTTGGCACCTGGTGCAAGTACTTGTCCAGTTTATATCAGTCACACTCACAGTGTATATGCAGTAAGGAATATACATCTCTCGGTGAATAAACACTGAGACATATGCGTCTCTTAGCGTATATATACAGAGAGAAAATGTTTACAAGATATAGTAAGCGGTTTATGGCATTTAACGAAGACGTTTCGGTAGGTAGTAGATTCGCCGGTATAATCGCCCGCCCCGGGCCTTTTCCAAGAGGTGGCCCGGCCTTGGCTCCCCCGGGAGTGTCTCAGACCAATGTCTGCCATGGAAGGAGGTACAAATACCTCCTCATCTTCTGGGACTAGCTGTCCCCAGGCCTAGCCCCATTCCCAGCCCCCACGGGGCTGGGAGGGAGAAGCTAGGCACCTTGGGCTGCCACAAACCCCGCTCACACTGAGCTCGAAGGGTGTGGCAGCTGTGTAGCAGCAGACGATGTCAGAAGGTGCAAAGAGAGCAAGAACTACATTATCCTTTTGGAGTCACCCCCCCCAGCTTTAGGATGAGGCCAGAGCGCTGGGGAAGCTCAAGAATGCCTCTTGCTGTGAGTGTTGCTGCTGCTAGTTCACTTGTCCGCTGCATTCTTCCTCTAGACGTTTCGTCCACCATATTCTTTGTCAATTTTCACCATGAAATCTGATGACGTCCCTGGTGGGCGAAACGTCTTCTCTATAAAATGTCATAAACATCATACTGTGTCGGTAAATACAGTGGACCCTCGGTTTTCGTGCACCTCCAAACTCGAACAATTATGTAAGTGTATTTTCGTAAGTGATTTTGTAAGTGTATTTTTGGGGGTCTGAAAATTACTAATGTAATTTACATTTGTCCTTATGGGAACAAATTCGTTTGGTAACAGCACTCAAACAGCATTCTGGAAAGAATTTTCAACGAAAACCGAGGGTCCACTGTAATACCATTGATATACACCGAGAGATACACGCGTCAGGGTGCGTATACCCTCGTGCAGGTGGGAACTGTATACCTCTGTACACTGTGAGACGAGTATGCTAATAGATCGCTCATGTTTATCTATCGTGGACTCTCACATGTTTTTTTTTTCCTTTGTAAATTTAGTTTGGAGAAAATTTTAGTTTGATGTAAAAATTTTGTTTGGAGTAAAAATTAGTCTTCCATAAAATAAAAATGTTTTAGCTTTTACGTCGTTGGCGACAAATTTATTCAAGGAGGAAAATATCTTAGTTTACCTTGAAAAAATGTAATATTTATTCTGCATCGTGTTGAGAGAGGTAATATTAATAGTTCGTCTTGATATTAATAAGTAATATTAACCTGTCTTGTGTAAGAAGATAAACATAACAAAATGCGTAGGATAACTTACTTTACGGTGCCCAGTGGCCTGGTGGCTAAAGCTCTCGCTTCACACGGCGAGGATCCGGGTTAGATTCCCGGCGAGGGTAGAGACATTGGGCGTGTTTCCTTATACTGAGTGTCTATGTTCCCCATCAGTAAAATAGGTACCTGGGTGTTAGTCGACTGGTGTGGGTCGCATCCTGGGACAAAACTGACCTAATTTGCGGGAAATGCTCAGCATAACAAGGGGCTTTCTATATAGTAGTATGTCATTGATGTCAGCTAGGCCTGTATACCTTGTACATGTACTTGTAGTAAATAAAGATTATTATTATTATTATTATTTGTACAGAGATGCAAGTATATTCTATAACGTTGCCTCTTAATTCACTCCCAGGCGAGGCTGTTAACAGCGTGCTCAACTTAACAATATCCACGTCAAGTTTATGTAGCGTATACATTAGCGTCGCTACGCAGACTGTTGTTATACCAGAACACCTTTCAGGTCGATGCTTTGTGTTTTGTCTAGCAGCGTACACACGTTAATTTCCGCACACTGACGATCTGATCAGCATGTTGTAGTTACTACCAGTTAGGTACGATCTGTGTTGGTCCCTGGAGTTAACAAACACTCCTCCAGTTAGTTACCATTTTGTCCTAGGCACATGTCGATTAGACACTAGGCCAGTGTATGTTTACCTGTGTGTACTGGGGTCGAACACAAGCTCCTTGGACTTCCTCTTACCTATGTGTACTGGGGTCGAACACAAGCTCCTTGGACTTCCTCTTACCTGTGTGTACTGGGGTCAAACACAGGCTCCTTGGACTTCCTCTTACCTGTGTATACTGGGGGCGAACACAAGCTCCTTGGGCTTCCTCTTACCTGTGTATACTGGGGGCGAACACAAGCTCCTTGGGCTTCCTCTTACCTGTGTATACTGGGGGCGAACACAATCTCCTTGGGCTTCCTCTTACCTGTGTGTACTGGGGTCGAACACAAGCTCCTTGGACTTCCTCTTACCTGTGTATACTGGGGGCGAACACAAGCTCCTTGGGCTTCCTCTTACCTGTGTATACTGGGGGCGAACACAAGCTCCTTGGGCTTCCTCTTACCTGTGTATACTGGGGTCGAACACAAGCTCCTTGGACTTCCTCTTACCTGTGTATACTGGGGGCGAACACAAGCTCCTTGGGCTTCCTCTTACCTGTGTATACTGGGGCGAACACAAGCTCCTTGGGCTTCCTCTTACCTGTGTATACTGGGGTCGAACACAAGCTCCTTGGACTTCCCCTTACCTGTGTGTACTGGCGTCGAACACAAGCTCCTTGGACTTCCTCTTACCTGTGTGTACTGGAGTCGAACACAAGTTCCTTGGACTTCCTCTTACCTGTGTGTACTGGAGTCGAACACAAGCTTCTTGGACTTCCTCTTACCTGTGTGTACTGGGGTTGAGCTCCAGCTCCTGGTGATGCTTCTTATCTTTAGAGTTATTATGGGATTATAACCTGACACAAATCCAACTCAAAGATAATGTAATTTGTCGAAACTCTCATCCTAATTATTCAAATAAAATATTGCATTACTTCATCGATTGGGTGTCAAGAAAGTAAGGATGTTACTGGCTGCTCAGTACGGGTTTAAATCCTATCGACTACACTAGACAGGAATACTTTAATCCCTAAAACAAGGATTAAAGTCAACTCTCAGCATACATTCGCTGAGAGAAATACACCTCTCAGTGTATGTATCCGGATGTTATTATGTGTTCTGCAGAAGTGTTAAAAAAGTGACAAGTTCACATATACATTAATATTTATAATTTAGCAATGGCCTGTGAGGACTGAGATTGTCTCCAATGTTTAAAGATCCATAAAATTGAAAAATAAGTCATTCGATTCATTCACTTTGTGTCCAAATGATGCAATCACTTCCTCTGCTGGAGAGATTTATCCTCTGAGAGTCCAAATAGAATTGTGTGGGATTTAGGAGAGGGGTGAAGAGAGGAAGTATGAGTGGGGGGAGTGTGTAGGAGGCATTACTAGTGTATTAGTGGGGAAAGAGGGTGAGAGAGAGAGAGAGGGAGAGAGAGACAGAGAGAGAGAATGTAGAGGAGAAAGGGAGAGACTACTGTACCAGTGGAAAATGGAGTGTAAATAAATGTAGAATAAGATATTTGTGTAGTGGAGGGTAGAGAGGGAGCAGTGGATGAGTGTATGAGGGTGATGGGGGAAGACTAGAGTACCAGTTAGCACAAGGAAGAAGTGGGGGATAACAAGCAATATGAAGAGTGAAACGATAACTAAAGTGTAATGAACACTTGTCAGTTCTCAATAATAAGCCAAATGCAGACAGAAACTCAAAAGATTAATTGATCTGTATATTTCGATCCTCAGAAGGGGATCTTCTGAGTTTGTCACTATAAGTTTAATATTAATCAAGAATAGTTTTTCGTAGTGACATCACTGACGCAGTGTTTTACCCAGATCCTAAAATCTGAGGTGCGATGCCTCTCCTGCTACAGTGAAAGCTACAGTGAAAGCTACAGTGAAAGCTACAGTGAAAGCTACAGTGAAAGCTACAGTGAAAGGACGACCCGTTGATGAAGACCACAGTAAACAAGTCACACTGTTTCACTCTACTGAGTTATCCAAGATTCAATTTACATGGTTTACCTTCAAGGTGAACGTACAGCATCTATATACCTTCAAGGTGAACGTACAGCATCTATATACCTTCAAGGTGAACGTACAGCAGCTATATACCTTCAGACCCATCATGGAAATTTATGCTGTAGATCGTGAAATCATTTGTATACTTTCTGAATACAGCAAATTTTTATTTGATCTTATCAAGTGAGTATATATACCTCGAGAGAGTTGTATATCTCCCAGAGTTTACTTTCAGTCGTTCTTTTAAGTAATAAAGTATCCTTGACTGGTGGTATACAAGTGACATCCAACTTTAATCATCCTGTATGGTCGAAAAACTTCAAACTCAATACAGCAACATGATATGTAACCTCAGGGATGGAGGCTGCAGTGGCAGAATATCCGGAAGGAAGGGACTCAGGCAAACAGGAAATGGTTTCGGCAGAGGGATGGCAAGGGATGTTAGATACTAGACAGCGTATGGAGGAGAGGGTTGGGTTTGGAGAAAACTTACAGAGAGATAAGTTACCAATCCACTTTGTATTTAATTTGTTATACTGTATTTAGTATGGCCACAATATGTGTGTGTGGTATTGTGAAGATTGTAACTTACATGGTCATTGTAAACAATAGTCTGAGGTCTTGCTGTTGTTGAGATAACACACACACACACACACACACACACACACACATACACATTCTCTCTCTCCAAATGTACATAAATGTTTTTTTTATCTACAAAGTAATAGAGCAGTGAAACACACTTCTCTCTGAAGTTGTAAGTACAAAAACAACAAAGTTCTTTAAAAAACCGGTTGGACAAGCATTTCGCAAATATTGGATTTAACCAGATATGTTGCAGGGGGAACTGTTGTGACCACTGGACCACTGACGCTAGTTCCCCGACTACCCAACTTGGCAGCAGCAGCAGTAGTAATAATAGTAGTAGTAACAGTGATAGTAGCAGATGTAGTAGCAGTGTAATAATAGTAGTAATAATAGTAATAGTAATAGGCATTCTCATTCACTAAAATATTCTTAGCAATGACTGCAGAAATTAAAGTGTAATCAACACATTCTAATGTTGAAATATACTCTTAGGAATTGCATCTGCTGAAGAGGACGCTAGCTGAGGATTGAAATTCACACCTAATAGCATTTTGTGTTTATTCCGTGTTGTATTCGTACGTTGTTAGTAATAATTATCATGTCTAACGATTCGGGAATTTGCCTGAGTAATGACAAGCAATCTACAAGAATGTTTCATGGCTATTTATCTAGATAAGGCCTTCATTACACCTCGTTATGAAGTCATTTTCATTTCTCACCGTCTCATCTGGCGTTAATTATCGCCATTAAGCGCTCATTTCCCTCCTGTTAGAAATGATGTGAGGAAATGAACTCTGGCTCACTGTTGTTTTTTCCCCATGTCAGTATATGATGACAGACTGAGCTAGTCATTCCTCCTCCCACCTGCCTGAGCCAGCTGCCTGAGCCGGCTGTCCGAGCCAGCTGCCTGAGCCAGCTGTCCTGCAGATTCCCAGGAAGGCTGTACCACTGCCTCGCACCGCTGGGTCTCAACCAGTGATCGCTTCTCCTTGGGTTGTCATGCCTTCTATTATCATGTAATATCAAAATGTAATCTTAGGCATACAACGAATTTGCATTTTACATATTAACGTATGAACGTATTTATACATATTAACGTATGTACGTATTTATACATATTATATCGTCTCTCTCTCTCTCTCTCTCTCTCTCTCTCTCTCTCTCTCTCTCTCTCTCTCTCTCTCTCTCTCTCTCTCTCTCTCTCTCTCTCTCTCTTCTCTCTCTCTCTCTCTCTTTTTTCCTCTCTCTCTCTCTCTCTCTCTCTCTCTCTCCCTCTTTCTCTCTCTCTCTCTCTCTCTCTCTCTCTCTCTCTCTCTCTCTCTCTCTCTCCTATATATAATTTTTGTTGCCTCGCTTTGTGATGGAGATATCTTCATGCAAATTACATTTCTCCTGTGTATGGAAGAGGCCATCTTGAGAGAGGATGCTGCCCAAGCAATAGGAAGTGAAGGTGTGCTGGAAGGAAGCCTTTGAAGCCGATGAAACCTCAGCGGTATACCTAACGATATCCTCATCTCCCTACTGGAGTCTCTCAGGCTGACAGACTTCAACACTGTATACAACCCGTACCATGTGACGGAATGTGGCTGACGACTACAGCTGACTTTCGTTCTCACTGATCATCTGTTGTATAGAATATGGTAGTTAGCACACTGCTGATACATTCAGCTTTATTAGATGCATCAAGTATTACCATAGAGCCAGAAGCTTATACATTTACATCTGTATGAAGAGACAGCACCGTCTATAACAGTGTAAGTTAGCGGTTTCTTCTTGTAATGCTCCGGGGAATGCGGTGGCATTTCTGCCCGAAATGCCTCGGCATGATAGAGGCTTTCTTTGTACCAATCAAATTATGAAATGTAAACACACATTGTAACATTTGCAAAAAAATAAACTTCTGATTTTGATTTGATTTTGAACATCCACTGCCAGAGTGTAGCAGCTCTTCCTCCCCTGTAGAGCTTTTTCTAGCCATGTTTCACTCTGTGTGGAGTTTTATCAAGTCATGTTTCACTCTGTGTAGAGCTTTATCAAGCCATATCACGGAACAAGGTTTAAACCCATGACAAGCCAGTCCTCAAACTAGCAAGCCAGTGCGTTACCCACTGGACCAAGTCATATTTCACTCTAGATACAGCTTTATCGAGTCATGACATGATAGAGCTCGACACAGATTTGCGAAACGTAGGTCCATTTAAAAAAAAAAAAAAAAGTTCTGCACAGTGTGTCGGCTCAAAGGTTTAATCATCTGGACCTGACACTTGTATCTAGGCAAGTGAACCTTTCCTTGATTGCTGTTACCGGCTGGCTTGTCTTCTCTCTGTTTGTTTCCTTGATTGCTGTTACCGGCTGGCTTGTCTTCTCTCTGTTTGTTTCCTTGATTGCTGTTACCGGCTGGCTTGTCTTCTCTCTGTTTGTTTCCTTGATTGCTGTTACCGGCTGGCTTGTCTTCTCTCTGTTTGTTTCCTTGATTGCTGTTACCGGCTGGCTTGTCTTCTCTCTGTTTGTTTTTGGATCTAAGGATCCCTTCCCTACACTGTTATCGACAGTACTTCAGTTGGACTTCGCCGCCTCCCTTCCTCTACCAAAATAGACTTGCTGAAAATGGAATAAAATACCGACAAATTGATGATTAAGACACATATGCAACAGTTGGGTATCTTTATTGATGAAACGTGTCGCCTACACAGTAGGCTTCTTCAGTCAAAGAGGCAGCAGATATAGTAGTGAAATGAAGATGATGTAATCAGTCCATCAACCTTTGGAGAAATAGTATTTGAGGTGGTCAGTCCCTCAGCCTTGAGAAGATTTCATCTCCATGTAGCTGAAATCTTGGAGAAATGCTGTTTATCCAAGGTTCGTGGACTGATAACATCATTTTCAATTCATTACTATACCTGCTGCCTCTGTATTGGACTAAAGAAGCCTACTGTGTAAGCGAAATATTTCAACAGCAATGATACCTAACTGTGGTACATGTGTCTTAATCATCAAAATAGACTCGTACTACATAAGTGACATACCTCATTGCATTATTAACTTGACCCAAAGGAAATTTATCTAGAGAACGGAGGGTGTTCGCTAGATTTTTTGAGAGACTAGATATCTAACGAAGGCAAAGAACAAGAGATCTCACGGGAGAAGTGAGTCTGGGAGAGAAGAAAGACAGTTTAGCACGAAGAGTGGAAATTTCAGAGTCGGGAAATTGAGTGCCACTGAGGTGGCCGGCTCCCTCTGGCATGGTAAGCGGAGCAGTGAGTAGTATAATAATATAATATCTCTATTTACTACAAGTACATGTACAAGGTATACAGGCCTAGGTGACATCAGTGACATACTACTATATTGAAAGCCGCTTGTTATGCAGAACATTTCGGGCAAATTAGGTCAGTTTTGTCCCAGGATGCGACCCACACCAGTCCACTAACACCCAGGTACCCATTTTACTGATGGGTGAACATTGACAACCGGTGTAAAGAAACACCCCAAATGTTTCTACCCTTGCTGGGAATCGAACCCAGACACTCGCCGTGTGGAGCGAGAACTTTACCCACCAGGCCACTGTCCAGAGAACTGATGAAAAATTATATTCTATATGAGAAAATATCCTAAAATGCAAGCTGTGTAATGGGGTAAACCAGTAGTCTGGCCACCATACAAACCTACAACAGAATGGAAGAAATATATTACACACATTTTACCTCTTTCCGCTAAATGGAAGAAAAATAGTATGATGGGAGGGGTAGTTGGATCAATATGGTAAACATAAACGGGAAATAGGGGAAAAAACTGTCACAAATCGGTGGACGTGAGCATCATGGGAAAAGGAATAGAAGAGTTTGATTCCCTTTCAACTCTGAACCTGACAGAAGGAAGGAGTGTGTTGAGGTTATCGAATAAGGGATGGAAGAGTCTCAAGTCATGTGGCCACAGAGCAAACACATCAACTACATTACAGAACACAGTGGTAGAAAGTAGTAGGGGAAATACATAATTCACTAAATAATTATCGATTTTATTATTATTATTATTATTATTATTATCACTAATACACTCGTGGGGGAAGCGCTTAACCCGAAGGAGTCACACAGCACCTGGTAAATGAGAGTTAATCAGGTCTAATTCAGAAAAGAGAAAAGTTGCTCCAATTCCTTGGATCAAGAACCCTTCATCTACATCTTGGACTTGATAAAGCTCTATTAAGGCTTGATGAAGATTTTATAAAGCTTAATTAGATCTGATAAAGCGTTCTTCAGTTACAACCCCTTAACCTAACTCCTTAGGAGACCAACCACAACAGTCTACTAATGCCCAGGTACCTATTTACTTTTAGGTGATCAGGATCGGTAGGTGTTAGGGTCATCCTAGGTAATTAGGTAATGTACTCATATGTTACTATGTACGACAGTTATAACACAGAGGTACCTCGGTTTTCGTACAGCTCCCAACTCAAACAATTATGTAAGTGTATTTTTGTAAGTGCTTTTGTTAGTGTATTTTTGGGAGTCTGAAACAGACTAATCTAATTTACATTTGTCCTTATGGGAACAAATTCGTTCGGTAACGGCACTCAAAAAGCATTCTGGGATGAATTATGGACGAAAACCGGGGTACCACATCCAAATTGCGTAAAACGTATCTAAATAAACTTGTTTATAGAAGGATTTCCTATACGACATGAATCGCATGGGAATCGAATCTGGGTATTTATTGCTTTTGAGCCGCTCTACTGAGAGAGATCTGTCGAGACCAAATTAAATATATATTGGAAGGGGCCAGAGCATCGCAGTAAGAAATTCCATTCAATCTGGGAGAGAGTGCAGTAACAAGGCTGAGGGCGGCGGCGGCCAGCAGCCTCTAGACACAACGTCGCCATTCCCAGCCTCGGTGGCAGTGTGTTTGTGTCTCTCCTGGTTTGTAATTCACCTGCTTGATATTGCTCTCTGTCTGTCTGACTGTTTGTATGTGTGTGTGTCACGCTGTCTTGTCTTTACTTGGTTATCGTAGGTTGAGTCTACGTAATGTATGCTTTGTGTGTGTCCTCACCACAATAGAGAGGAAAAATTGTATGTTATCTATGGAAATTCTTTATAAAAGCTTAGTTGCTCTCTCTCTCTCTCTCTCTCTCTCTCTCTCTCTCTTCTATAAAAATGGGTTCATACGGCTCTTGGGACGTAGTAATCCTTTAATCCAACAGCGAAAACAAAAATTATTCATAAATGAAGGGTTCATACGGTCCTCCGACCTTCATAGCCCACCATCCTTACATCAACACAGGCTTCCAAATGTATGATTCATACCACCATCGCACCTCTATTAAACAAATAGCAACAGCAACAAATTGTATATATGGAGTTTATACGGCCCTCGGTCCGTCTTAACCCTCCAACCAGCAATTACACCTGCAAGAAGGGATCATACGGCCCTCAGATCGTCAGAGCCCATCATCCCAACAACAATTCCAGCAGCAATGACACTTCATATACGTATGCAGAGTTAATATACCACAAAATACTTGAAGTGAAAAATAGCTAAAGCACTAACCCAGGTCCTAATAACGACCATGGAACTAAGCAGTGTCTGGACACCGATAATAAAATAGTACATCCACTTAGCGGGGGCAAGAGAACAACTATGACGTTTATTCACATCCACTTAGCAAGGGCAAGTGGACAACTGTGACGTTGATTCCCACAAATAACTGTAGTTACAACAGACATTACTGAACCATCGCAGAAGAAACCTCTAAACAGATAGATGTACGTATCCGGAAGAAGAAGAAGAAGACGGAGATTAAACGCAGTAAATACTAGTATTATTGGCGTAAAACGATCATTGGAATACAAGACACTTATAATCCATTACTATTCGCACTCCTGACGACTAATCATTGAGGAATGCGAAATAGTAAACCTTATTTTCTTTAATGGAGAGAACGATCTTATGTCTTTGATCTCCGAGGATTAGGTAGGTATTGTCATAATGTTTTGTGTGTACTTTCTGTGTCTATATGTGTCTACACACCCTCTCTCTCTCTCTCTCTCTCTCTCTCTCTCTCTCTCTCTCTCTCTCTCTCTCTCTCTCTCTCTTTGAGACTTGAAAACCTCAGGATAAGAGATAAGGAGAAACAGATTTCACCCTCACTTACTCCACCACTCTCACAAGGACACCACCACCACTTCCTCAAAGCCAACACCTCCACCACTTACCCAAAGCCATCACCACCACCACTCCCTCAAAAACACCACCACCTCTCCATCACTCCTCCACAGTTACAAACTCCCCCTTGCGTTGTGTTTACATCTTGCGTCTTAGCAAGACATTTTCCATTTAGCAACAATGGCTTCGCGTGACCTTTACAAACCACATAACACCAGGAGGGTCTTCAAAATTACTCTCATACATTACTGTCCACGAGAATCCAACGTAAACAGCTTATAATCCATTTTGACGAAAAGACAGACAAGACAGGCTTCTGAGGGAACGTTTCGCTTTGTGCAGGGTATATTTAGCCATGCCTAAAGCTCTACACAGAGCGAAATGTTGTCCTCACTGAACATTGTTTTACGTTTCCATTCGACGCTGTTTTGCTCCTTGCTCCTCCAGTATTTATATTAGTATAAGAGGGAAGTGTTATGCACCGTAGAGGTCATTCAGAGTCGTGAGAATGGGAGGTAATTACGATTGATCCGAAGAAGGTTGAGGTATCACTCTGTATCAAAACATCTCCCTTTTCTCCATAAAGGGATTTTCCCAACACTATTTCCGCCATGTAGCATCTCCACACCACATCACATGCTCCATCACCCCACCACCACCATCCTCCCCTCACCATCATCTCCACCCTTCATCACATGCTCCATCACTCCACCACCACCAACACCTGAACCAACAATGATCACTTGAAAAGGATCAACATTTTCTCCACAAATATACCCATGAGAAAGGACTTACATCATCCACTCGAGTAAGGGACATTCTAGGAGGTTAGGTCCCAAGGGACGCCCATGGGTTAAAAAGCATTTTTAAGGTCCCCTTTGACATTTATCAGGAGGTAGGGGCAATGTATGCCTTTACCCCCAGGGGTTAAGGGTACACGTGAGATCTCAAGGGAAGCCCAAGGGTTTAGAGTTGGGAAAAGCGTTCTAGGACGTCAAAGGGTTTAGGGGAAGGGGTAAGGTGTACTTGAACATTTAAGGGTTAAAGGATTAGGGACGCATGAAATGTATTCTTGTCAATACATGTACCTCAGCATTTTTTATAATGGCAATGATGATAATAATGATGTTAATAATAATAATAATAATAATAATAATAATAATAATAATAATAATAATAATAATAATAATAATAATAATAATAATAATAATAATATTAGTATTAATAATAATAATAATAATAATAATATTAGTATTAATAATAATAATAATAATAATGTCAATACATGTATCTCAACGTTCTTTATAATAGCAATAATGATGATGATGAGGATGATAATAATAATAATAAAATAATAATAATAATAATAATAATAATAATAATAATAATAATAATAATAATAATAATAATAATAATAATAATAATAATAATAATAATAATAATAATATCAGAGGTTATATGAAGAACCGAACGTCTCGTAACAATTCTTAACATAACTTTCACTGCATACTAATAGGGAAGCGTATGGGTCATGCAGAGCCTTGGAACTGGAGGTAATTAGATTTGATCTCAGGAAGAGCAGGGTAGCTACAATGAGACTTGATTCGAGGAAGTAGAAGGTAGCTCCTTTTCCTTTGGATCAAGAGCCCTTCACCAGTATCAAGGCATCCAGCCTTGACGGGGAAAGCCTACGGACGTTCTACCCTCATTTCAACTCGCTATTTTTTTTCCTACTCTTTGACGAAGGGTACCTTGATGATGGCAAAGGGGTTCTTGATCCAAGGACATTGAGCTACTTTCCACTTCCTCGAATCATATCTCATCGTCTCTCACTCCTAAGGCTTATGACCCCTATGGGTTTACCTAACTGCGGCCCAACAAGCCTGATACAAGTAAATCCACATAGGTTATATCAGTTAATTCTCACTGCAACATATATTCTTTAGTGAAATGAGACATAAAATAAGACATTTCTCGGTATTTTATATAATTTCTTAGCCGCGTGTTCTAGTGCCTCTCACATCTAAACACATGAATAGTTCCTTATCACTATAAATTGTTTATCCTCCATAACAATGGAGCCTAGCCAGTGGAGCCTAGCCAGTGGAGCCTAACCAGTGGAGTCTAGCAAGTGGAGTCTAGCCAGTGGAGTCTAGCCAGTGGAGCCTAACCAGAGGGGTCTAGCCAGTGGAGCCTAGCCACTGGAGCCTAGCCACTGGACCCTAGCCACTGGACCCTAGCCACTGGAGCCTAGCCACTGGAGCCTAACCAGTAGAGCCTAGCCACTGTACGCATTACTGTATGTGCTTCTGTGATCTCTTGACCACCTCCCACACGATGCATATGGGGTAAGTAAGTTTATTCAGGTACTGGTACACATAAGTACAATTATCATATAGTGTAAATTTCCTAGGATAACCCCCTCCCCCAAAAAAAAAAAAAAGTCAGACAGTGACTTATTTCAATTGGGGTCCTTGATCATTTCCATTGGGTTCTTGATTATTTTCATTGGGGTCCTTGTTATTTCCACTGGGGTACCTCACAGCGCTATTAAACTAACTCTCAACATCTTGTAGTCTTTTAGACCAAAGGAAAATATACCTGGTTACAATTCACAACTAACCTACAAATTGGAAATAAATCTACAAACTGGGTTTCAGTCAGTCTTGAATCATTATTGCATCCTCAGTATATTGACTATCATTCTTCTTCGTACATGGGATGCCTGAGCGTCGGGATATCATTAACCTTATTAACAGGTCCAGTAAAAACTGTCTTTGCTGGTTATTCAATTATATTCAGAAGCATGACACTAATGTGGGGGAATATTTTAACCTACTGTCACTCATATACACGAATTCAATATATATTTTTGGCAGTCTATGAGAACTTAAATGTACGATTGCTGACCGTAGCTCCCATGGCTAATGAAACAATTGCTTAACCACAAAACTTTATTTTTTTTTTTAGATTACTTATTTATTTAGTTTTTATTTAAAATTCTCTACAGTCCTGGTAGAAAAATATTTTATTTTAATATTATATAAAAAATGCATTGTGATATAATGAAAAAAGTCAGTTTTTTTTTCTTATCTGTTATATTCAGAATTTCAACTATTTCAGGTTTCACTATATAAACAATGTCCTCGTGGCTCAGTTGGTAGCGGCTTCACCCCACACACTGAGAAGAGCAGGGTTCGATCCCTGGCTCGAGTGATAACGTTAGGTTTGTTTCCTTACACCTGCTGCCCCAGTTCCCTTAGCAGTAAGTAGGTTCCTGGGTGTTTGTTGTCTGGTATAGGTCGCATCCTGGGGGGAGAGGATTAAGGGTTAATAATCCGAATAAAATATGTTTTTTATTCTACCTGGTTAGGTTAGGTAAGATTCGTCAGGAAACAGCACAAGTGGTTCCTGACGCGGGTCTAAGTTAAATGATGATCCACCACTGGAGCTTTAAGTCGTCTGACCGAGACCTTCCACTGACTTGCCGGTCCACCCATTTAAAAAATTATACTTTGTATACACACACAACCCGCACATAGAAGAGAGGAGCTTACGACGACGTTTCGGTCCAACTTGGACCATTTACACAGTAAATGGTCCAAGTATTGTTCCAGTCACGGTATTGTGTCTTTTAATTATATATACTTTGTATGTGTGAGTTTGAAGTCTATCGACTACACGATTGGTCATGAAGGCCCCACGGTAATCTGCTCACTGCTAGACAAGAATACGTTAATCCCTAAATTAAAGATTAAATTACTGTTATAATCATAACCAAGCGCTAAACCCGTAAGGGTCGTGTAGTTTAAAGATGTAAGTAAACTCTCAGCATGTATACACCGAGAGAAATACACTTCTCGGTGTATACAACCTGTGGCTATCTGACGAATACAAGGAATCAAGACTTGCCATTGTTTTCTTTGTATCGTTCAAGTTTTACGTAATTATGTACATAAGAAGCCGACTTGAATGCTTTCGAACACCATAACCATCGTAAATGAACTTATGGTCACTCGAACACAGTGTTCATTGTTTTTTTTAATTTTGTGTCAGTGTACACAACACGACACTGCACTCACTGGGTCATCTGTCAAATCACTTTCACCCACAGTTCTATAATTATCCTGCTAACACTGATGTTATTCTTCCCTGTTTATTTATTTTCAATCCTCAAGACATTTATGTGTTTCCGTTGACGGTATATTGTGGTAAATCAACTTAAGCCACATTTAAGGTAAGGGGTATTGCCTTAAATGAGAACTATTAGTGAACTAGCGATCAGGGAACTTCTAGCGTCCCTTGGGGACTGAATTCGCTGACCTAGCAGCGTCTCCTGACAAGGCGTGCCAACGATGGTACTGATAAACCATACCACAGGAGGGGATTGAACTCCAGGCCAGCGCGTAAACCACTGGGCCAGCTGACTACAATCAAATTCATCCAACTAGGTATATTTATACACAATAGAGAGGTTAGCACAGGCCCCACTGTGACCACAAATGCAAGTTTTTACAGATACATCTCCCGCAGGCGTGGCCGTTTTACGATTCACTCGCCACGAGTTCTAACCCCGCCCGTGGTATGGTATGGTTGCAATCGTGTCATTACGATTTTGTGAGTCATGGTACTGATAATTAACAACCAATTATATTATCAACCTATGATGTCCTTTAATTTAGAAACATCATAAATAAGCAGTTATAATGCGTAGTAAATTCGCTGTTTCAACTTCGGAACACCGCGCCGACGGTTCCTCATTTCGACACTTTGGTAAGATTTGTGTATCTCATAGTCTGTTCTTGTTAGGGCAGAAAAGTTTCCCCTCACTCCTTCAGGGGCACGGGGAAAATTTCCCCTCAACTAATGTCTCAGCTGTTAAGTTTGCACAACCTTGATCTTTGCTTTTACGAGGATTTCATTATGTTTGGGGAAGCACAATAATATTGGTTTAGTTCACGTGTTGGTGTGGAAAAACTACTTCAGTCTCCCATGACTGAAGTGTCTTGTTGATGAGATTGCGATAATAATAACTTATCTGCGCAAACACACACACACACACACACACACACACACAAGAAGAATTGTGTCAAGGAACAAAGGAGGTGAAAGTGAGTGTCTGAATGTCTTTAAAAGAATCATTATATTTGTTAGAAGACTAATGGCCCAAGAGAGAGAAACTAATGATAAGGAATTTGCAATATTGCACAATTAACAATGCAGTATTGATATATGTGCAACACTGGCTTGGGTTCACAAGTGGAGGCGAGTGCAGAAAGGAAGGATAATGATTAGAAGAATGATGAGATGAAATTTGTTGACATGAGTGTTGGTGCAAGAGGGAAGAAGGATTTATTAGAATGATGAGTTGATTTTTTTTTTACAAAAGGGTGGTTTCAGGAGGATAGAAGAATCATTCGAAGAATAATGAGTTGAAAATTATTAACCTGAGATTTGTTGTGGGAGGCTGAGGATTAGTTGATTGCAAGAACAATGAGCATAATTTTCTTTTTACAGGAGTTAAGAGGAACGATTAGTGGAATGACGAACTGAAATGGTAAGAAAGAAAAAAAATAGACTGACTTTTGAATATTCTCCCAGAGTTAAAATGATGAAAAATGATGAAGAATGCCATTACAAAAAAAAAAAAAAAAAAAGAACATAAAATGAGGAACACTGCAGCAGGCCTATTGGCCCATACTAGGCACGTTCTTCTCAAACCCAAACCCACTAACAAAAATATTTGCCCAACATCTGAATGAAAAACGGTGAATGTGCTTTTTCTGTTTTGTTTTTTATATATTTTTGTTTTCTGCCTCACCTTCGATGAGAGATGTCCGGTGAATTCAAAGAAAATCTCAAAGACATTCAAAGTCACTGTAACTTAGACAATTGTAAAGGCTTCCCAATCATGTCGCTAGAATTTTTTTTTTTTCATTTACAATACCCACAGTACATTGAAAACCCTACAATAGATTAAATTACGTACATTACAATACAATACCTACCTTACGTTCAGTACCCACAAGTTGTTGAATGAGACTCATGTGTAACACCTTTGTTATGAAGAGGTTTCGCCCACCAGTGGCCTTTTTTTCTCAATACACTACAGAGATTACATACTTGAGACCTTGGGAAATGAGGTGATCAGTCCCTCAGCCTTGATAGAGAGGGTGTTCACTTTCTTAGCTTGTTTCACAATGATCAAGGATAAAGAACTGAACACCTTGCATCAAGACTGAGACACTGAACACCTTGCATCAAGACTGAGACACTGAACACCTTGCATCAAGACTGAGACACTGAACACCTTGCATCAAGACTGAGACACTGAACACCTTGCATCAAGACTGAGACACTGAACACCTTGCATCAAGACTGAGACACTGAACACCTTGCATCAAGACTGAGACACTGAACACCTTGCATCAAGACTGATACACTGAACACCTTGCATCAAGACTGAGACACTGAACACCTTGCATCAAGACTGAGACACTGAACACCTTGCATCAAGACTGAGACACTGAACACCTTGCATCAAGACTGATACACTGAACACCTTGCATCAAGACTGAGACACTGAACACCTTGCATCAAGACTGAGACACTGATCACCTTGCATCAAGACTGAGACACTGAACACCTTGCATCAAGACTGAGACACTGAACACCTTGCATCAAGACTGAGACACTGAACACCTTGCATCAAGACTGAGACACTGAACACCTTGCATCAAGACTGAGACACTGAACACCTTGCATCAAGACTGAGACACTGAACACCTTGCATCAAGACTGAGACACTGAACACCTTGCATCAAGACTGAGACACTGAACACCTTGCATCAAGACTGAGACACTGAACACCTTGCATCAAGACTGAGACACTGAACACCTTGCATCAAGACTGAGACACTGAACACCTTGCATCAAGACTGAGACACTGAACACCTTGCATCAAGACTGAGACACTGAACACCTTGCATCAAGACTGAGACACTGATCACCTTGCATCAAGACTGAGACACTGAACACCTTGCATCAAGACTGAGACACTGAACACCTTGCATCAAGACTGATACACTGAACACCTTGCATCAAGACTGAGACACTGAACACCTTGCATCAAGACTGAGACACTGAACACCTTGCATCAAGACTGAGACACTGAACACCTTGCATCAAGACTGAGACACTGAACACCTTGCATCAAGACTGAGACACTGAACACCTTGCATCAAGACTGAGACACTGAACACCTTGCATCAAGACTGAGACACTGAACACCTTGCATCAAGACTGAGACACTGAACACCTTGCATCAAGACTGAGACACTGAACACCTTGCATCAAGACTGAGACACTGAACACCTTGCATCAAGACTGAGACACTGAACACCTTGCATCAAGACTGAGACACTGAACACCTTGCATCAAGACTGAGACACTGAACACCTTGCATCAAGACTGAGACACTGAACACCTTGCATCAAGACTGAGACACTGAACACCTTGCATCAAGACTGAGACACTGAACACCTTGCATCAAGACTGAGACACTGAACACCTTGCATCAAGACTGAGACACTGAACACCTTGCATCAAGACTGAGACACTGAACACCTTGCATCAAGACTGAGACACTGAACACCTTGCATCAAGACTGAGACACTGAACACCTATGAAGATTGAGTTATCTTCCACTGCCACAACTGCCTCTCCGTTTTGAACTAACAAAGCCACTGAGTGGCGAAACGTCTTCATAAATAAAGATAATTACGTGTATGACATGTGTCTTACTCGCTAGCAAGTAATTAATGGAGATTTTTTCCATATTGACTACGGCAAATAATCAAAACAATCATAGATAGTCTTTAAAACTGCACAGTGATCATCCACAACCTGATTGATCAGAAACCGGGGCCGCGATAAGTGGAAGAAGGATCGTCCCTTCACCATGCTTAGTGTAAATGACTCACACGAGTTTAGCGCTTCATGAAGCTAAATAAAATAAAAACACAGCATCTACTCCCACACATTCCACTCTCACAGCATCACTCCCACACAATCTACTCTCACAGCATCACTCCCACACAATCTACTCTCACAGCATCACTCCCACACAATCTACTCTCACAGCATCACTCCCACACAATCTACTCTCAAAGCATCACTCCCACACAATCTACTCTCACAGCATCACTCCCACACAATCTACTCTCACAGCATCTACTCCCACACAATCTACTCTCACAGCATCTACTCCCACACAATCTACTCTCACAGCATCACTCCCACACAATCTACTCTCACAGCATCACTCCCACACAATCTACTCTCACAGCATCACTCCCACACAATCTACTCTCACAGCATCACTCCCACACAATCTACTCTCACAGCATCACTCCCACACAATCTACTCTCACAGCATCTACTCCCACACGTTCCATTCTCACAGCATCACTCCCACACAATCTACTCTCACAGCATCACTCCCACACAATCTACTCTCACAGCATCTACTCCCACACAATCTACTCTCACAGCATCACTCCCACACAATCTACTCTCACAGCATCACTCCCACACAATCTACTCTCACAGCATCTACTCCCACACGTTCCATTCTCACAGCATCACTCCCACACAATCTACTCTCACAGCATCTACTCCCACACGTTCCATTCTCCAGCATCACTCCCACACAATCTACTCACGCATCTACCCACACAATCTACTCTCACAGCATCACTCCCACACAATCTACTCTCACAGCATCACTCCCACACAATCTACTCTCACAGCATCACTCCCACACAATCTACTCTCACAGCATCACTCCCACACAATCTACTCTCACAGCATCACTCCCACACAATTCTACTCTCACAGCATCTACTCCACACGTTCCATTCTCACAGCATCACTCCACACAATCTACTCACAGCATCACTCCCACACAATCTACTCACAGCATCTACTCCCACACGTTCCATTCTCACAGCATCACTCCCACACAATCTACTCTCACAGCATCACTCCCACACAATCTACTCTCACAGCATCTACTCCCACACAATCTACTCTCACAGCATCTACTCCCACACAATCTACTCTCACAGCATCTACTCCCACACAATCTACTCTCACAGCACCTCCTATATACCACATATTAGATTTTCAAGCGCCCAGTTTTGATCAAATGTTATCTTGGTTACGAGATTTAAAGTAATTCAGAGCTTAGATTGGCAGGAAATAGCTTGTGTGGGAGGTTGGAGCAGGCAACATGGCCAGGCTCACGGGGAACCAGCACTCCACTTCACAAACTTCCCTTCAAAAACTGTATATTTTCGCAAAATAACCTGTACAAACGATACACACAGAGATACACACAACTTACACACACACACACACACACACACACACACACACACACACACACACACACACACACACACACACGTGATGTAGTGGAGGCAGGATCCATACATAGCTTTAAGAAGAGTTATGATAAAGCTCATGGAGCAGGAAGAGTGACCTAGTAGCGACGAGGGAAGAGACGGGACCAGGAGCTATAAATTGACCCCTGCAACCACAACTAGGTGAGTACACACACACGGACGAGGACCAGGCAGAACTACAAAGGGATCTGGACAAACTGCAGGCAACTGGCTCCTGGAGTTTAACCACAGCAAGTGCAAAGTCATGAAGATCGGGGAAGGGAAAAGAAGACCGCAGACAGAGTACAGTCTAGGGGGGCAAAAGACTATAAACCTCACTCAACGAAAAGGATCTTGGGGTGAGTATAATACCAAGCACATCTGAGGCGCACATCAACCAAATAACTGCTGCAGCATATGGGCGCCTAGGAGAACCTAAAAATAGGATTCCGACACCTCAGTAAGGAATCGTTCAAGATTCTGTACACTGTTTACGTCAGGCCCATATTGGAGTATGCAGCACCAGTCTAGAACCCACATCTAGTCAAACAGGTCAAGAAATTAGAGGAAGTTCAAAGGTTTGCAACAAGACTAGTGCTGGAGCTAAGGGGTATGTCCTACGAGGAGAGGTTAAGAGAAATCGAGCTGACGACACTGGAGGACAGGAAGGATAGGAGGGACATGATAGCGACATATAAAATTCTGAGAGGAATTGACAAGATGAACAGGGACGGGATGTTCCAGAGATGGGACACAGCAACAAGGGGACATAATTGGAAGTTGAAGACTCAGATGAGTCAAAGGGATGTTAGGAAGTATTTCTTCAATCATAGAGTTGTCAGGAAGTGGAACAGTCTGGAAAGTGATGTAGTGGAGACAGGAACCATACATAGCTTTAAGAAGATGTATGATAAGGTTCATGGAGCAGGGAGAGAGTAAACCTAGTAGGGACCAGTGAAGAGGCTATGCCAGGAGCTGTGACTCGACCCCTGCAACCACAATTAGGTGAATACACACACACAGTGTGTGTGTGTGTGTGTGTGTGTGTGTGTGCGAGTGGTGCTTGAGAACTCGAGCAGAGAATATATGGGTGTGTGGTGCGAGGGGTTGTGAAAGTTGAGGGTGAGAGGGGCGGGTTTGAGGGTGGAAGATGTGTATTGGAACATAAAGTTAGGGAGAGGGTTGTTTGTATGTGTGCGGGAGGTGAGACAGAAATTCTTGCATGTATATGCATGTATGAATGTATGTATGTATATATGTATGTATGTATGTTTGTATGTAAGTATCTGTACTCACCTAATTGCGGTTGCAGGGGTCGAGACTCAGCTCCTGGCTGTGTGTGTCCGTGTGTGTGTGTGTGTGTGTGTAAGCACCATGACTGATTTAAATGATTGCAGTATGGTTGTTTTTTATGTCAATTCTTTGTTTACAAAAGTTCCAGTTGATGATTTATTAAGTTTCCAATCTGAAGAACTTGTTAATCACGATTTACCATTGCCAGTGCCTATAATCATTGAGCTTATTAAACATTGTGTTGGTGACACAAAGTTTGTGTTTAATGGCGAGTTTTACACTCAAAGGTTTGGTATGGCAGTGGGAAATCCTCTCTCACTTGTCTTTCACAATTTGTACATGGAATATTTTTAAACAAGATTTTTTAACAAAATCCTTCCAAATGGAGCTAAGTGGTACAGATATGTTGATGTTTTATGTCTAATGCCCAAGAATATAGATATAAATCATTTCCTTGTTGAATTAAATAGTCTAGCTCATTCCACAAATTTTATTGTTGAATTTGAAAAGAATAACTCATTGCCTTCTTTAGATGTCTTAATTATTAAGAGGAACCATGATTTTAAATACAAAATATACAGAAAACCAAAAAATAACTGTTCTTATGTGTGCCATTATTCTTCTCATGAAAGAGTTAAAACTTTTGTATTCTCATCCATGTTTTTGAGAGCTTTGCGTATTTACAACCCAGAGTTCACACATGAAGAAATCTTGAAAATTTATGAAATAGCTAATGATGTAAAACACCCAAGATACTTACCTGATAAATCTTTTAAAATTGATAGAAATACTTTTTTACTACTCAATAAAGGACAAACTATCATATTCAACTAAGAATATGTTGATTCTCCCTTACCATGAAAAACTTTTTGATATACCTTCTCTACTTATCAAAGTTGTATTTAAAAATCCTAATACAGTAAATAAAAACTTTGAATAAAAATTCTCTAGAAATTGCTGACAGCTGTGTCTACAAGATTCCTTGTAAAATTTTTTATAAAGTTTAATATGGTCTAACTGGGAAAAGTATTGAACTAACATTACAACATAAATATAACATTGGACGAGTCTTATGTTCTGTCTATTCATGTGAGAGATTTTAACCATCCAATTGATTTTCAAAAAGCCTGAAAAGTTGTATCAAGCAGGTCTATGGTTGAGAGAAATATAATTCAATCAGGCTTAATAAAAAAATAGTTTTGATTTTAATTTGAATATTAGTTAAGGATTATGCAAATTAGCTTCATTTA
>WNWK01002553.1:0-55000 GCA_009830355.1 Cherax destructor | reverse complement strand
GACCCCTGAGTTGTGGAACTAACCTTGTCGCAAACCTTTGCACTTTCTCTAGTTTCTTTATGTGCTTGACCAGGTGTGGGTTCCAGACTGGTGCTGCATATTCTAGTATGGGCCTGACGTACACGGTGTACAGTGTCTTAAACGAGTCCTTGTTAAGGTAACGGAACGCTAATCTTAGGTTTGCCAGTCGCCCATATGCTGCCGCAGTTATCTGGTTGATGTGTGCCTCCGGAGACGTGCTTGGCGTTATACTCACCCCAAGGTCTTTCTCCTTTTCCGAGGTTTGTAGCCTTTGTCCGCCTAGCCTGTACTCTGTTAGCGGTCTTCTTTGCCCTTCTCCGATCTTCATGACTTTGCATTTGGTGAGATTGAACTCGAGAAGCCATTTGCTAGACCAGATGTCAAGCTTGTCCAGGTCTGTTTGAAGTCCTGTTTGGTCCTCTTCCGATGTGATTCTCCTCATTAATTTCACATCATCTGCGAACAGAGACACTTCTGAGTCTATCCCATCTGTCATGTCATTTACATATACCAAGAATAACACTGGTCCTAGGACTGACCCCTGCGGAACGCCGCTCGTCACAGGTGCCCACTGTGATACCTCATCACGCACCATGACCCGTTGTTGCCTCCCTGTGAGGTATTCCCTGATCCATTCCAGTGCCCTTCCTGTTATACGTGCTACGTGTGTGTGTGTGTGTATATGTGAGTGTGTGTATGTGTGTATATGTGTGTATGTGTGTGTGAATGTGTGTGTGTGTACTCACCTAATTGTACTCACCTAATTGTGGTTGCAGGGGTCGAGACTCAGCTCCTGGCCCCGCCTCTGCACTGTCCGCTACTGGGTCTCTGCTCTCCCTGCTCCATGAGCTTTATCATACCTTGTCTTAAAACTATGTATGGTTCCCGCCTCCACTATATCGTTCGCTAAACTATTCCACTTCCTAACTACTCTATGGCTGAAGAATTGCTTCCTAACATCCCTCTGACTCATCTGAGTCTTCAGCTTCCAGTTGTGTCCCCTTGTTTCTGTGTTTCCTCTCTGGAACATCCTGTCACTTTCTACCTTGTCGATTCCCCGCAGTATTTTGTATGTCGTTATCATGTCTCTTCGAACCCTTATGTCCTCCAGTGTTGTTAGTCCTATTTCCCTCAACCTTTCTTCATAGGGCAGTCCCCTGAGTTGTGGAACTAGCCTTGTCGCAAACCTTTGCACTTTCTCTAATTTCTTGACGTGCTTGACCAGGTGTGGGTTCCAGACTGGTGATGCATACTCTAGTATGGGCCTGACGTACACGGTGTACTGTGTCTTGAACGATTCCTTGTTAAGGTAACGGAACGCTAATCTAAGGTTTGCCAGTCGCCCATATGCTGCCGCTGTGTGTGTGTGTGTGTGTGTGTGTGTCCATATGTGTGTGTGTGTGTGTGTGTGTGTGTGTGTGTGTGTGTGTGTGTGTGTGTGTGTGTTTGTGTGTGTGTATTTAAGCAAAGAGGGAAATGTATGAGAGTATAGTTATACCAATTCTTGTACGTGTATGGGTGTGAGTCATGGGTTGTGAATGCTGTAACAAGGAGAAGGCTGGAGGCAGTGGAGATGTCATGTCTGAGGGCAATGTATGGTGTGAATATAATGCAGAGAATTCGTAGTTTGGAAATTCGGAGGTGTGGAATTACCAAAACTATTATCCAGAGTTCTGAGGAGGGGATGTTGAGAAGGTTGTATCAAGGAAGTCCATGGTTGAGAGAAATATAATAGAATCATGTTTCATTAAAAGCAGTTTTGAAAATAATATGAATATTTATTTTGGTTTATATAAATTGGATTCATTTATAATTAATAAAATTTGGGAATGTAAGTGAGTAAATTTACTTACTTACGTTTAAACATGGTGAGGTAAGTACTTGTCTTCCGTGTTACTGTACTGGTATTCTGTGTTACTGTGCTATGGATGTTCTTTATGGTGAGTAAGTTTAGACTTTTGAATATTGGTGGAGTATGCTGTCTGTAGTGGGAATATGTTATCATTCTGACTGCAGCCTTTTGCCGGGTTATTAGTGGTCTTAGATGATTTATTGTTGTTGAGCCCCATGCACAAATTCCATAGGTGAGATAGGGGTAACCCGTAAATGAGCGAGTGATACAGGGCAAGAAGAGCTGGTTGTGGAACAAAGTACCATCAACCACATTATACACGCAAGTCTCACTAAGTTTATTTACATACAGGTACACATAAGTATAATTATAATGATCATACATAGTAACATATGTGTACATTGCATTGGATAACCCGAAAAAGTCAGACAAAGTGATTTACTTCCATAATAGTCTCAAGTATACAGCTCCAGGATGGAACCTTACTGCCCCATGTACCATCCACCACCTTATACAGACCACCTACCGTGGCCTCGTATTCAACACTATCGCTTCACACCGAGTGTCCGTGGTTCGATCCCTTAAGACACCTGATGTCCATGTTCACCAATCAGTAAAATGGGTACCTGGGTGTTAGTCGACTGGTGTGGGTCGCATCCTGGGACAAAATTGACCTAATTAGCCCGAAAAGCTCTGCATAACAAAGAGCTTTCTAAAAAGGAGTATGTAATTGATGTCAGCTAGGCCTGTATACATTGTACATGTACTTATAAAAATAAAGATTATTATTATATTAGAGAGGATGGAACGAAATAGAATGACTTCGAGAATGTATAGATCTGTAGTGGAGGGGTCGGCCTAGGAAAGATTGGAAGGAGGGGGTAAAGGAGGTTTTGTGTACGAGGGGCTTGGACTTCCAGAAAGCGTGCGTGAGCGTGTTAGATAGGACAGGATGGAGACAAATGATTTTTAGGACTTCACGTGCTGTTGGAGTGTAAGCAAAGTAATATTTATGAAGGGATTCAGGAAAACCAGCAGGCCAGACTTGATTCCTGGAGATGGGAATTACAGTGCCGGCACTCTGAAGGAGGGGTGTTAATGTTGCAGTTTTATAACTAGTGAAACCGCGTCTCTGGCAAGACAGTGATGGAGTGAATGATGATGAAAGGTTTTCTTTTTCGGGCCACCCTGCCTTGGTGGGAAACGGCCGATGTGTAATATATATATATATATATATATATATATATATATATATATATATATATATATATATATATATATATATATATATATATATATATATATATATATATATATATATATATATATATATATATATATATATATGCTTAGAATTCGCAAGGCAGGCGAAATATTACAAACACTGATCTCTGGCCGAAGGAGACTCGAATCTACGAACCTTGCAAAAGGTACGCATGTTACCGACCTCCACACTGACAATACCTGCGCCCAGCTCACGCTAGACGTTTTGATCCAAGGCAGCCAGCTTTCAGGCGGTGACAGCTTTTCATCTTATCCGCTGCACGACCACTAGAGATTTTTAAATGCGAATTGCGAACAGGCGAAATACAATATATATAATATACACATATATATACATATATATACATATATATAAGTTGTTGATGGACCAGGATCTGTAACCTAACGGCTCTGAACGGCCTGCTCCCAACCAAAAGTCCTGGGATGAATAGAGAATGCTCAATCTTCAGATGTGTCAGAAGTGGCCCGTGAGCTCCTCATGCGGACTTCTTGGTGTTCCCAACTCCGCGGCACACCCTCACCGACCATCATTGGTGTTCATTGCCTTTTCGCGAACGTATTTGTGAGAACAGCACCGATTCGCAGCTGGTCTGGAGATGGGAAGTTCTGCACGCACTCTGAAGGAGGTGTTAATTGCATTATAATAGTGAAAGCCTCTGGCAAACAGTGATGGAGTAATGATGATGAAATCTTTTCCAACTATGCAATTGATGGAAACGTCCGATTTTAATATATATATATATATATATATATATATATATTATATATATATATATAATTCATATATATTATACATAGGAGAAAAGGATATGAACTTCATATCATATAAAAATATGAGAATTCCCATATTAATGTTCTGCCAGAGCTCGTACGACCTTGCAAAAGGTGATCTTTACCGACCGTACCACACTGGACAATACCTTGCGCCCAGCTCACGCTAGACGTTTTGATCCAAGGCAGCCAGCTTTCAGGCAGGTGGCTTACAGCTTTTCATCTTATCCCTGCATGCATCGACCGACTAGAGATTTTTACAATGCTTAGAATTCGCAAGAACAGGCGAAATATTCACAATATATATATATATATATATATATATATATATATATATATATATATATATATATATATATATATATATATATATATTTACTTGTATATATATACATGTATATATATACGTACATGTGTATATATATATATATGACTAACTATGGGTGTCCAGAATGAAGTAAGTTCTCATTAGATGACTCCGATATAGACTAAAAGATCTTGTTTTGTTGTTGCCAGTTTGTTCGCCAGGAATGATTAAACTGTCAAGGCAAGACGGTGTAAGTACACGTAAAGGTGGGGGATCTGATGGTCCCATGGGGGATCCTGGCTTAACCGTACTGGACCAGTAGTTTGAGTGTTACTGTAGCGAACCATGGTAAGATTCCCAGATTTGTGACCGTAATAAATGTTGAGGAGGGAGGGAAGGTATTTAAGAGTGGGACAGAAAATTTAAAAAAAGGTATGGAAGAGGGGAGAAAAGGAGCAAAACAAAACATTGTGGCCACAGTACGAAGCCAGCTGACGGAGTCCTGGCGGTCCACCATAGCAACAGCGACCACTTGCTTAGCCATGGTGGACTTAGTGGTCTGAATAGAGATTTAACATCTATCTGTCATCAACCTTTCCTACCGTCCTGCCAGGACCTGGTTCACAGCTCCTACCCTCAGCACCCACAACAAGGGGGTCTCCAGTGAGGCTCAAGTAGCTAGGCAGTGTGTGGTCATTAAGGGCGAGTGTGTGGTGATAATGGATGAGTGTTTGGGCTAAGTGGCCCACGCCATGCCTGCCTGCCTCCATAATTACCATATTGCAATTGATTTTGTTGTTGAAAATTCAAGGTCTCTCTCTCTCTCTCTCTCTCTCTCTCTCTCTCTCTCTCTCTCTCTCTCTCTCTCTCCTCATTAGTCGGCCCAGGAAGGGAAACAACATTTATATTTAATATAAAAGTTAGTGTAGTAATGAAGAATTTGCAAATTTATTAAGTTATAATAATAATAATAATGAACAGCTTGCATAAATTGTTAATTTGACCATTTAAATGCATAAATATTTCATTGTAGCACACGCACGCACACACACACACACACACACACACACACACACACACACACACACACACACAACAGGAGCTATGACTCGACCCATTCAGCAACAAATAGGTGAGTACAGACTAAGGAAGGAAGGAAGGGAGTTCACAGGAAACGACCGAGATGTATGCGAAGTGCTCAACATGAGATTATAGGAAGTATTTTCAGTGAAGACAGAAATGACTCCGGGAAACCGGAATGATGGGGTGCACCAACAAGTGCTGGACACACTACACACAACCGAGGAGGAAGTGAAAAGGCTGCTAAGTGAACTAGATACATCAAAGGCAGTGGGACTGGACAACATCTCCCCGTGGGTCCTTAGAGAGGAAGCAGAGACGCTGTGTGTACCACTAACTACAATCTTCAACATATCTATAGAAACAGGGCGACTACCTGAGGTGTGGAAGACAGCAAATGTAGTCCCAATTTTTAAGAAAAGAGACAGACACCAGTATTAAATTATAGACCAGTGTCACTGACATGTATAGTATGAAAAGTGATGGAGAAGCTTATCAGGAGAAGAGTGGTGGAGCAACTAGAAAGGAATGAGCTTATACACGACAGTCATCACAGTTTCAGGGAAGGGAAATCCTGTGTCACAAACCTACTGGAGTTTTATGACAAGATGACGGCAGTAGGACAAGAGAGATAGGGATGGGTAAATTGCATTTTCTCTGACTGCAAGAAGACTTTCGTCATAGTTCCACACAAGATATTAATGCAGAAGCTAGAGGACCAGGCAGGTTTAACAGGAAAGGCACTGCAATGGATCAGAGAATACCTGACATGAAGGCAACAACGAGTCATGGTATATGACGAGGTGTCAGATTGGGCAGGACTACAATGGGATCTGGACAGGCTGCAAGCCTGTTTCAACAACTGGCTATCAAAAAAGTCAAAAAGTTTGGGGAAGGGCAAAGAAGATCGCAGACGGAGTACAGGCTAGAGGGCCAAAGACTGCAAACCTCATTCAAGGAAAAGGTCGTAGGGTGAGTATAATACCTAGCACATCTCCTGAGGTGCACATCAACCAAATAACTGCTGCAGAATATGGGCGCCTGGCAAATCTAAGAATAGCGCTTCGACACCTCGATAAGGAATCGTTCAAATCTGTAGACCGTGTACGTTAGGCCCATATTGGAGTATGCAGCACCAGTTTGGAACCCACACCTGGTCAAGCACGTCAAGAAATTAGAGAAAGTGCGAAAGTTTACAACAATACTAGTCCCGGAGCTAAGGGGTATGTCCTACGAGGAGAGGTTAAGGGAAATCGACATGACGACACTGGAGGACAGGAGTGATAGGGAGAACATGATAACGACGTATAAAATACTAGGAGTAATTGACAAGGTGGATAGAGACAGGATGTTTTAGATATGGGCCACAGCAACAAGGGGTCACAATTGGAAGTTGAAGACCTCACTTACGCATCCTTCCAAACTCCTTTCACCACATTATCTTCTCTGAATTTCCCGAGAAGACTGCAATCTGAAAACAGCAACAGTAACAACTGACATTATAATCAGAATCATTATCATCCAATACCACGCATCTCTCAAATACTCTGGCTTTCTATTCTATCACAACTCCATCTATTTGCACATTAAACAACAGTAGTGCCTGCAAGAATGCATACATGTATGCATGCATCTATATTATGGGTATAAGTGACATAAATTTCCACACGTTATTTCCACAACAATTGAGTTAAGTTAATAAATTCAGGAATATGAAGAGCACTGGAGAGCACAGACTTGGCAGGAGTTGTAGAGGACTGGAACAGATTGCCAAATAACATCATTGGTAGATTTAGACTATATTAGACATATATATGAGGCCATGTTTGGGCGAAACGTACATCATGTATTAGTATCACTGCTTAAACTAGGGAACATACAGTGTACAGGTCTTGAGGCCTGACTCTTCTAACCATCTGTAATATATTTTAGCAGTTTCTCACGACTGACAACGTTTCGCTCTCCAGGATCTTTGTCAAGTTTGACGAAGCTCCTGGAAAGCGAAACGTTGCCACAATAAAATGTCGCATTAGCTGCACATATCCCCTTTTACCAAGCATATTGTCGGTAATTCTTCCAACATTAATACAGAAACATTAATACAGAAACATTAACACAAAAACAAGGGCATATTCACAGTGAGGCGTGTATCTCTCATTGTATACACACCAAGAGTTGTGTATCTCTCATTGTATACACACCAAGAGTTGTGTATCTCTCATTGTATACACACCAAGAGTTGTGTATCTCTCATTGTATACACACCAAGAGTTGTGTATCTCATTGTATACACACCAAGAGTTGTGTATCTCTCATTGTATACACACCAAGAGTTGTGTATCTCTCATTGTATACACACCAAGAGTTGTGTATCTCTCTTGTATACACACCAAGAGTTGTGTATCTCTCATTGTATACACACCAAGAGTTGTGTATCTCTCATTGTATACACACCAAGAGTTGTGTATCTCTCATTGTATACACACCAAGAGTTGTGTATCTCTCATTGTATACACACCAAGAGTTGTGTATCTCTCATTGTATACACACCAAGAGTTGTGTATCTCTCATTGTATACACACCAAGAGTTGTGTATCTCTCATTGTATACACACCAAGAGTTGTGTATCTCTCGTTGTATACACACCAAGAGTTGTGTATCTCTCATTGTATACACACCAAGAGTTGTGTATCTCTCATTGTATACACACCAAGAGTTGTGTATCTCTCATTGTATACACACCAAGAGTTGTGTATCTCTCGTTGTATACACACCAAGAGTTGTGTATCTCTCGTTGTATACACACCAAGAGTTGTGTATCTCTCATTGTATACACACCAAGAGTTGTGTATCTCTCGTTGTATACACACCAAGAGTTGTGATCTCTCATTGTATACACACCAAGAGTTGTGTATCTCTCGTTGTATACACACCAAGAGTTGTGTATCTCTCGTTGTATACACACCAAGAGTTGTGTATCTCTCATTGTATACACACCAAGAGTTGTGTATCTCTCGTTGTATACACACCAAGAGTTGTGTATCTCTCATTGTATACACACCAAGAGTTGTGTATCTCTCATTGTATACACAATAAGAGTTGTGTATCTCTCATTGTATACACACCAAGAGTTGTGTATCTCTCATTGTATACACAATAAGAGTTGTGTATCTCTCATTGTATACATTCCAAGAGTTGTGTATCTCTCGTTGTATATGCAACAAGAGTTGTGTATCCCTCATTATACATTCTCTAAGAATATACTTTAATCTCTGTTTTAGGGAGTAAGTATTCTTGACTGGTGGACTACGGGCTCCATCCAACTTTTACGAACCAACCAGTTACAGGAACCTACACTACATATATCCAATCATAGTAACATTTAACTTACTCTAAATGGATCGTGAATTCGTCGTTACAGGAATTTGTAGTATGCAATGAATATATTACACATTATTTATAATCTACAGTATACGCGCCATACATTCTTACTACAGGATACTGTAATCTACAATACATACATTCTTCGCTAAAAGTAACTTCCGGTACAGTGATTCATTTTCGTTATGCGTAACTTTCGTTTGACGGAACACTTCCTGCATTAATAACTACAGTATTGGTTGCATAAATACATAGTTATACGAACAAAACTACAGTATACCATACACAAGGACAAAGTTACAATGTACCTTACATAACTTCACGGGTACAGGAAGAAGACTACTATATACTATGCATAACTTCATGGGTACAGGATGAAAACTATGTACCGTACATAACTTCACGTGTACAGGTACAAAACTACAATATATGAAACACATGTATAACTACGAGAACAAAACTGAATGTACGGTACCTAACTTCATGGCCAGGATAACAAAACTGAATGTACGGTACCTAACTTCATGGCCAGGATAACAAAACTGAATGTACGGTACCTAACTTCATGGCCAGGATAACAAAATTGAATATACAGTACCAAACTTCATGGCCAGGATAACAAAACTGAATGTACGGTACCTAACTTCATGGCCAGGATAACAAAACTGAATATACAGTACCTAACTTCATGGCCAGGATAACAAAACTGAATGTACGGTACCTAACTTCATGGCTAGCAGAACAAAGAGTAAGAGCATGGAGACTGTCGGGTATGGGTAATTTACATTGTAAAGTACTTACATGCCTCGCTGAAAGGTACTAAAGGTACCGGTCACTACCACTGCTGCTACCAGCCACCTCACGCCCGTTGCGGCTCCTGTCATCCTGCTGCTGAGATTATACCCCTGCAGAAGCTGCCTTCTCTACTGCAGCAGCTGCCTCGTCTCCTACAGAACGTCCTCTCGTTACTGAAATTGATACTCGTCTTCGTTTCTTAATTCCCTAATGATAACACGTTTATAAAAAGTTCCAGATGACCTACAAAGTTTAAGTTATTGAAACACGTTAAGAAACAGATCTTTTTTTGTGCGAATTCACCGAGAAACACGTCTAGAGTTCTCTTTTTCCAATTCTGACCAGAGAGATAAAACTAACACATATTTACAGAGAAGGTGATTGACGGACGCACTCGCTTTAATACCCTAACATGTTACTGGGGAAGACCCACGTGGTGGGGGAAGGAGGAGCCTGAGCGACACATCTCTCCTCTACAATGCCCGCGACGCAACTGAAGGCTGTGGCAGGTCAACCTTGCAACCCCACAAGCAAGACGTGTGTGTGTGTGTGTGTGTGTGTGTGTGTGTGTGTGTGCGTGCGAGCTGCCAGCGCATGCGCTTCCCCATCCAAAAAAGCAAACAAATGGATCTTTATCAAGTCATATAAGCTAATATAATTCTAACCAGGGCGGAACTGTGTCCCAGTAATAGATTAGATTTAGATTTTAGCCTCCGAAACGACAAATTTATTATGCACCCCAAATCCATCCCGCGGACGGTAGTAGCTAGTTTATTGTGCGTCAAATATCCGTCTTCTGGACGGACAGTAGCAGCTAGCGTATTATGCACTACTTATCTATCATGAAGACACTATAGTAGCTATTTCTTAAGATCAATTCTACAGTAATTTATTTATACATTCTGTGTAAATTCGCAGCAATTTATTGTCCACCCCATAACCGTTATGTGTATGATATTAGTTTATTATGCATCCCATATCCAACCTTTGGACAGTAGCAGCTAGTGGATTGTGGCCTCTTTATCCATTCTCTGGACAGCAGAGCAACAGCATATGGATACATAAGACCTAGAAACTAGGCACCAAAAGAGTACGTCTTGAGTACATCTTGACGTATATCCCCTATTTATATTTCCTCTGTTCCAAGCAAATTTATACTATTAACATGTCTGGCATTTGGCAAAGATAGTGATAGAGTGAATGATGATGAAAGTGTTTCTTCGTTTTCGGGTCACCCTACCTTGGTGGGAAGCGCACGACGTGTTAATAAAAAAATAACCATATTTGGCATCATTGTAAGCTACTTCGATCATTGTAAGCTACTTCTATCATTGTAAGCTACTTCGATCATTGTAAGTTACTTCGATCATTGTAAGTTACTTCGATCATTGTAAGCTACTTCGATCATTGTAAGCTACTTCGATCATTGTAAGCTACTTCGATCATTGTAAGCTACTTCGATCATTGTAAGCTACTTTGATCATTGTAAGCTACTTCGATCATTGTAAGTTACTTCGATCATTGTAAGCTACTTCGATCATTGTAAGTTACTTCGATCATTGTAAGTTACTTCGATCATTGTAAGTTACTTCGATCATTGTAAGCTACTTCGATCATTGTAAGTTACTTCGATCATTGTAAGTTACTTCGATCATTGTCAGCTACTTCGATCATTGTAAGCTACTTCGATCATTGTAAGCTACTTCGATCATTGTAAGCTACTTCGATCATTGTAAGTTACTTCGATCATTGTAAGCTACTTCGATCATTGTAAGTTACTTCGATCATTGTAAGTTACTTCGATCATTGTAAGTTACTTCGATCATTGTAAGCTACTTCGATCATTGTAAGCTACTTCGATCATTGTAAGCTACTTCGATCATTGTAAGCTACTTCGATCATTGTAAGATAGTTCGATCATTGTAAGCTACTTCGATCATTGTAAGCTACTTCGATCATTGTAAGTTACTTCGATCATTGTAAGTTACTTCGATCATTGTAAGTTACTTCGATCATTGTAAGTACTTCGATCATTGTAAGTACTTCGATCATTGTAAGTTACTTCGATCATTGTAAGTACTTCGATCATTGTAGCTACTTCGATCATTGTAAGCTACTTCGATCATTGTAAGTACTTCGATCATTGTAAGTACTTCGATCATTGTAAGCTACTTCGATCATTGTAAGCTACTTCGATCATTGTAAGCTACTTCGATCATTGTAAGCTACTTCGATCATTGTAAGCTACTTCGATCATTGTAAGATACTTCGATCATTGTAAGCTACTTCGATCATTGTAAGCTACTTCGATCATTGTAAGCTACTTCGATCATTGTAAGCTACTTCGATCATTGTAAGCTACTTCGATCATTGTAAGCTACTTCGATCATTGTAAGCTACTTCGATCATTGAGCACTCTCATGTAGCTACTTCGATCATTGTAAGCTACTTCGATCATTGTTAAGCTACTTGCAATCATCCATTCCTGGCATCAAAATAAGCAAGTCATCTGCAAGCTTGTCATTAGTATCACAATGGAGAAGCGAACTGTGAAAATGCAGGATATTTTGGGAGAATTCTCCAGAAAAGCAATTTCTTGGGGAGGAACTTTCCAGGAAGTAATCTCATTATGTGGGGAGCGGAGTTTAGAGGAATTTGAATATCTACGAGAGCTTTAGCGCTCTAAACCCACAGCTGAGGGGTTGGTGGCCCTCCACTTACTTGGATCAAACCTGATTACCTCTCACTCCTCAGGCACTGTATTACCTCTACGGGTTTGGCACCTCCCATAATAATAATAATAATAATAATAATAATAATAATAATAATAATAATAATAATAATAATAATAATAATAATAATAATAATAATAATAATAATAATAATAATAATAATAATAATAATACATAATAATAATAATAATAATAATAATAATAATAATAATAATAATAATAATAATAATAATAATAAGAAGAAGAAGAAGAAGAAGAAGAAGAAGAAGAAGAAGAAGAAGAAGAAGAAGAAGAAGAAGAAGAAGAAGAAGAAGAAGAAGAAGAAGAAGAAGAAGAAGAAGAAGAAGAAGAAGAAGAAGAAGAAGAAGAAGAAGAAGAAGAAGAAGGAAAAAGAAGAAGAAGAAGAAGAAGAAGAAGAAGAAGAAGAAGAAGAAGAAGAAGAAGAAGAAGAAGAAGAAGAAGAAGAAGAAGAAGAAAGAAGAAGAAGAAGAAGAAGAAGAAGAAGAAGAAGGAAAAAGAAGAAGAAGAAGAAGAAGAAGAAGAAGAAGAAGAAGAAGAAGAAGAAGAAGAAGAAGAAGAAGAAGAAGAAGAAGAAGAAGAAGAAGAAGAAGAAGAAGAAGAAGAAGAAGAAGAAGAAGAAGAAGAAGAAGAAGAAGAAGAAGAAGAAGAAGAAGAAGAAAAAAAAAAAAAAAAGAAGAAGAAAGAAGAAGTACTGTCTACATAACTACACATCTCATGTAATTGGGTTTCTTTATAATGAAAAAAAATACACCATGCCGGGGCTGGAGTAATTCACAAATTACCAACAGTTTAGAAAGAAAACTTTCCACAGTGTTTATGTCCGTCCTGGGAACATTATCATGTCGCGAGAGATCGAAACATCTTCTAGAATAGATGTTTCGCCTCCAAACTGTGAGCTAATAACGATTCCTTACGCACGTTTCTCTTTCGAATTTCGTCAACAGGAGATATCTTAAGTATATTTAGACACACGTACACATAAGTACAAATATCATACATAGTGTAAATTACCTAGGATAACCCAAAACAAGTCAGACAAAGTGACTTACAGTAAGTCCTAACTTTACGTCGTCGATAGGTTCTTGAAAACGACGTATAACGAAACCGCACCTCGCTGTACATCGTCAAACCTCTTTAAAACTTCTAGTTTTGTTTTTAACGTCACACTTCTCTGTTTTTTGTAGCCACAGACATCAGGGATACACAGTGCACCTTTAGCACCTTTTGCAAAGCGAAAATTGTAAGGCAGTTCAACAAGAAACAATAATAAATATGGCGGCCTCGCTGAGCGCTTTCGTACAGCCTTGTTTATTGTCGTGCATTTTTATGATTATCGTACACTTTACGAAAGTTTATTTTACAATAATTTGTATTCACTGTGCTCATTCGATATTTAATCATCAACGTTATAAAGAAACGACGTTGAACAAAACGACGTTATTCGAGGACATGCTGTATTTCAACTGGGGTCCTTGGAGTGCTTGTTTGCACATACCAGGAAGACTGGTATTGAAAGTGGCTTTTTATGTGACCAAGTTCTCTCGTTTTGCCATCTGGGTCCTCGTTATGTGAGAGGGAGAAAGGGATGTTAGGGGGTGTTGGGGAAGACGGGGTTTGGGTAAGGGGAGAAGGAATGGGGTGAGAGGATGAAAGGGGGAAAATGGTTGAAGGTTTTACAGAGTGCTCAGACCAACAGCTCATTCAGCTCTCATGTATGTGGTGTTATGTTATTATATGTGGAAAAAATCACAATAAAACGCGTGATTACAAATATGTAAAAATGCCACAGTGAAAATAGGAACTTAAACCTGAGCGCTTTCATGTCCTTACATACATATCTTTATTCCTCTGAAGATATGTGTAATCACATGAAACGCTCATGTTTTATTAACTGCGGTAATTTTTACGTTACTATGTATATAAATATATATATATATATATATATATATATATATATATATATATATATATATATATATATATATATATATATATAATATATATATATATATATATATATATATATATATATATATATATATATATATATATATATATATATATATATATATATATATATATATATATATATATATATATATATATATATATATATATATATATATTTTTTTTTTTTTTTTTTTTTTTCAACAAGTCGGCCGTCTCCCACCGAGGCAGGGTGACCACCGAGGGCAGGGTGACCCAAAAAGAAAGAAAATCCCCAAAAGAAAATACTTTCATCATCATTCAACACTTTCACCTCATTCATACATAATCACTGTCTTTGCAGAGGCGCTCAGAATACGACAGTTTAGAAGTCCCTCCAAACTGCCAATATTCCAAACCGTTGAATCCAAGAGGGTAATTCAACGCGAAAGTGATGGATGCTCAAGCTTACCTCTAAACGAAAAGATAAAAAAAATAAATGTCAAAAAAGTCGTCTGACTTCCGTTTCTAATTCATGAGGAAGCTGTGAATGGCACGTTTTCTTGGGAGAAAATTTTGCTGTGAATTAAATTATGCATTTGAGTGAAACAATAGAAGCTCAACACTACGATTTAGAGAAGCGCAAGGTGACAAGCAGCTGCCAATTAAGAGTGCACTTGACACCTGAATAAATGATCCACTGAATAGGCGACGATGCAGGAGGGACTGGAGCGACCAGATGAACGGATCTTGGGTAGAATGTACGCGAGTCTGGAGAAGACGCAGTTCTGCCAATACAAGAGAAGACGCAGTTCTGCCAATACAAGAGAAGACGCAGTTCTGCCAATACAAGAGAAGACGCAGTTCTGCCAATACAAGAGAAGACGCAGTTCTGCCAATACAAGAGAAGACGCAGTTCTGCCAATGCAAGAGAAGACGCATCTGGTGAACTTGTAAAACACGACAAGATGCAAGTTTTGCCATAGCACCAGCATATAGATCTGTTCCCATAAAACGTTAGTAGATGGAGGTGTACCAGTACAATAGTAGATGCAGCAATACCAATACAACAAATGTAGTTAAAGCTACATTAACACAGCGCCAGTATGTGCACTGTATCTCAATACAGCAAGAGAGATGCCGCTGCTACACCAATACAACAGTATCAGATGTAAGATACATCAGAACATCACTGCAATAAACTGACTTAATACAAAAATACAGGACCACATCTGGATGCCACTGACACTGCAGTGTTCCTTCTTTCTTATGTTCTTATGTCTCCCAGGGCATTTCTATGAGGTGATTTATTTTTAAATACAGCAAGACAGCAGATGCTTAATTAACCACTGACAAAGACCCGTACCAAGAGAGAGACACTTTTCTTCTGTCCTGACGAACAAAACACCAGTCTAGTGAGGAGCACTGAAGCCTGACTCAATTAAATCTTGTTCTTCATTTCCGTGTATCAGAGACAGGGGCTGGTGAACAATGAATGTTCTCTCGGTTCATCGTTCTTGTTTAATGAATAATTTAGCGAAGGTAACTTTATAGGAGAAAATATTATCGTTGTTGTATTTGGAAGCAATAAACTCGTGTGGGTCATTAATCGAAACGAGTGGTGGAGGATCGATACGGTGTTCGGCTAATCGCTGCCGTGCCTGACTAATCAGACTGTTGGTGAAAATAAACTATTGCAAGGTTACGAGAAAGTTGATTTTGTATCTGAATCATAATTATTATTATTATTATTATTATTATTATTATTATTATTATTATTATTATTATTATTATTATTATGAATGTGTAGTAGTGGTGATAGTAGTAGTAGTAGTAGTAGTAGTAATAGTAATAGTAGTAGCAGTAGTATTAGTATTAGTAGTTGTAGTAGTATAAACAGCAGCAGCAGCAGCAACAGTAGTAGTAGTTGTAGTAGTAGTAGTAGTCGTAGTAGTAGTTGTAGTAGTAGTAGTAGTAGTAGTAGTAGTAGTAGTAGTAGTAGCAGTAGGTGATAGTCTGTATCCAGCACTGGTTAGCTAGTGGGAGCTTCAGACATTTAAACCACACTGCGCCTGAAACATTTAAACCTCGGTGTGCCGGAGATATTTAAACCCCGTGGGTCTCAGACATTTAAAACCCCCGCTCGAATAAGACATTTAAAACCCCCGCTCGAATAAGACATTTAAAACCCCCGCTCGAATAAGACATTTAAAACCCCCGCTCGAATAAGACATTTAAAAGCCCCGCTCGAATGAGACATTTAAACCTCGGTACGTCTGAAATATTTAAGCTCAGATTCTCCTAAGATATTTAAACCTCAGCTCACCTGAGACCTTGAAAATTCCTCGCGTCTTGCCCTATGGGCAAGGGTCTGGGAAGGTGTACTAGAGCGGGGTTATGAATATTTTCTGTCCGGACGTTGTAGTTTGGGTATCATTGAATATGGGTTGAGCAGATATTTTTGTTAGTGGGTTGGATCTGAGAAGGACTTGCCCAGTATGGGTCAATAGGCCTGTTGCGGTGTTCCTTCTTTCGGATGTTCGTATGAATGTTTAGGATGATGGACTTATACAGTCAGGCTCTTACTGTAGAACGCATGGCAGAGTTTATTTTGCAGTCTGAATAGGTTTATTTTTCTTTTATGACCCACTCCATGATTTTTTTTCTCTCTTTTCTTACTTTCCACCGTAAAAAAATTCTGATATTTTGGTTTAAAAGAATTTCCAATGAGTGATCTTTGACGATAAACGACATATGTACAGTACATAATCTCATTACTCCGTCTTGTATAGTGTAATATTTGGCAGGCTAGTACGGTATAAAGACTCTTCGTTCAAAGTTCATCTCATTATTTCCGACTTTTCGTTCTACCCAGAGCGATCAGTTTTCTGTATAAAATGTATACTTTGCACAAAGCCTCAATAAGGTCTTCGTAATTTCATGTTGATTCCTCTCCTTCCATTTTGTTCCATACCTTTTCCATGAATTATATTCTGTTCCATACATTTTCCATGCCTCCCATTCTATTCCATGTCTGTGTGTTTTAATACACCATGAAACGAGACTTCATAAAAATCGCAGGTGTCTACAGCACTGCTTGAGTCTGAACAGCGTAGTGTCGATGTTGTAGACAAGCCACTTGTTGCAGATTGGCACACTGCTAGTGGTTGTGTGTCATGGTATGATCCACCAGTGGTTGTGAGGCACCTAGGAGCACCATCTCTCCTACTGACCCACGTAAACAAGGGCTGATGTCTTGGGTAAACACAAACACACATAGGATCATAGAATCATGGGAGACTTTAACCACAAGGAAATAGACTGAGATAATATGTGGGCACACCGGGGATGGCTATCATGATGGATGTGGTGATGTAAAACTTTATGTTCCCACATGTCAGGGGCAAGAGAAATGGGTATACCCTCCAGGCAAAACCTTAGTGATTCTGACGTAGAAGAACTGAATACGATTGGCCCCTCGGAGAATAGCGATCACACTGTACCGAGTTTCGAATACCCCTTGGAAGTGAAGCTGTAGATAAACATAGCATGGGAAGGAAGAAACCAGACCAAAAAGAGAAGATTACACAGACATGAGACAGTCCCTGAAGTGCAGTGGGAAAGAGAACTAGAAGGAAAGACAACGAATGAAATGATGAAGTATGTAGCTGGAGAGTGTCGGGAGGGAGAGAAGAAATTCACACGGAGAAAAAGCACAGGCAAGAACAGAGTCCATGGTTCACCCGGAGGTGCAGATAGCTAAAAGTAAAAGAAAATGGAAAAAAATATAGAAATTAAAAAAAAAACACACACAAAAGAAAACAGAGAATTAAGCTGAAGAACCAAAAATAAATTCGCATGAGTAAGAAAAGAGAGCGACAGTAACAGAATGACAGCACTTCCCCCCCTCAAAAAAAAATCTTGGAAAAATCAGCCTGCGTCTTATATGCTCAAGGTCAGGGTCAAGAGTAGGCTTTGGTTTACGCTGTAGCAGTTGTTTACTAAAGTTAGGTAACAACTGCTTGGTAACATCGTGCCAGCAAGCAGCCGACACTCGTGCACCTTATATGCTGGAAAATACGGTATATAAGAAGAAAGACTCCAGTAAAGGACCGAGTTAATGAAATAAAAAAAGAAAGGAAGGAAAACTCATAAGAAACGACCAAAAAATCTGCAGGGATCCAGACGTAACCTTTGCAGCAAATGAGCGTGTGTGTGTCAGATCTAAGATTATCTTCCAAGAATCTCAACAAGGATCTATTCACTACACAATACACAAATAACCCTCACATAGCAGAGAGAAAAGCTGCTCATGACGACGTTTCGGTCAGACTTGGATCACTCACAAGTTACACTGACATACGTCAAACCAGTCTCAAAGTTCGTAGCGCCAGAATGAAACCCACACCTGAGGAAGCATGTCAAGAAAGTTGAGAAACTGGATATGGTGCAGAGGTTTACAACGAGAGTAGTCCCGGAGCTAATGGGCATTAGCTATGAAGAGAGACTAAAGGAGCTGAACCTGGTGAGAGTGAAGGACTGAAGAAAAGGGGTGACATGATAACGACCTACAAAATACGAAAAACAACTGATAAGGTAGACAGGATGACAACACATATACATAACAGACACAACTATGAATTATAAGGGAACCCGCAAAGAGGAGAAAATGCAGAGTAAAAACAATACAAATTTATAAAACAATACTGAGGTAACGGAAGGTATAGATCACGTATGATTATGCAGCAAGTACCATCTAGCCTATGACGAGGTAAACTAGCTAGAAAAATCCTGGGTAAGGAAACAGATGGACAGAAAGAGATCATAAAAAGATAATAAAAAAATATATGACCTGCCTTCTGTTCATACCTATTATTTATATAATAAATCTTCAGTTAAATAATCATAAAATATTAATATATATATTCTGGCTTGAGTAACCTTCGTTCTCCATCCATAAATTCCTGCCTGGGAGACATTAATCTTTTTCAGGAGCACGAGGAAAATATTTCATGCTCAGTAATGATGATGAGGTCCCTGAGGGCTGCCTTCAGGGACCTCTGAGTGTGCTGAGTGTGAGAGTCGTGGCTTGTGCTCTCACTTTACCCATTTGTGGTGGCTTGGGTCGAGTCTTATTGCCCTCCTTTTTTTAATTGACCGTGGCTGGATTCACTCCTTTGTAAATGGTACAAGTTGGACCGAAACGTCGTGATAAGCTCCTCTTTACTGTGTACGGGTTATTTGTGTATTGTTCCAGTCACGGTATTGTACCTTTTTTGTTCTTCACTCCTTAGCCTCGTGGAGCGGGTTGAATCTCAGCTCCTGGCCCTGCCTAGTTTTGTGAGTCTTATCATGCGAATAAGACACAACTTTCGGTTTATAACATTTTATTGAAAATACATTTCATCCAATATGGACTTTATCATTTGTGAGAATTAATAAAATCCCTGATGGGTGAAACATCTCAATAAAATGCCATATTGTATCTTATTAACATACTTGTCTTATTAACATACTTCTCAGTGTATACTATTGATATATGAGGCCCTGTCATACCACTCTATGTATGGAGTCTGCCTCCAGCTTCTCTTCCTCCAGGTCAATACACTTCTAACTATCCTGAGAATCAAATATTATTTCCTGACTTTATTGGTAAGTAATTCATTATTCACAATGGTCCAAACAGCGTACAGGCGACAACAGTAAACAACAGATAAGCTTACTCTACATTGTACTCTACATTGTAGAGTAAGCTTTTATCGAGACTACGTTTCGCTCTGTGTATAGCTTTGTGAGGTGAACTGGCAGAGCTTTACATAGCTTCTTATTCCATGTGTGTGTGTTTTTTTCCTCACAGGTGTTCATCTAGTCGAGTGTTGGTACAGAGCTTCAGTTCTTGGTTGAAGTGAGCTCTCCCTTTCGTACTTGAGCTTCGAGCTCTGAAATTATCTTGATTTTAGTGTGGTATTCGTACGTTCGTGCCACATCTTTACTGCCTCAGCGTTACGAATGTGACACTGCAAGGTTACTTTTAATGTCCTTGTGACTCGTGTGGGTGTACAGCTTCAGTATTGGTTCATCCAGTGGTATGGATATTCAGATCTTGTCCACATCCTTCAGGAAATATTTATTCAGCAGCTTTATGGTCAAGCAGGAGTGGTGGCAGCTTAAGTTCATACGCAGTTTTAAGGATATATACAACAGGGTCCACAGGGGGAGGAAGTGAATTAATGAAATACTTGATGTGTAAATAAAAGGCGAGGCTAGGAGCTGGGACTCGACCCCATCAAACACAAGGTAAGAACTGGGTGAATACACAATCACAGCCTCAGGTGGTGCAGGTGAGATATTGATAACGCCTCCCTCCTCACCTCTCTCTCTCTCTCTCTCTCTCTCTCTCTCTCTCTCTCTCTCTCTCTCTCTCTCTCTCTCTCTCTCTCCTCTCTCTCTCTCTCTCTCTCTCTCTCTCTCTCTCTCTCTCTCTCTCCCTCTCTCTCTCTCTCTCTCCCTCTCTCTCTCTAAACATCACAACACTACGTAAACCCAGGTAAACCAGGTAAAATTATTAGTTTGCTTGAAGCAATCTCGTTCACAAATATGACACATTACTTATCGTAGGTCGTATGATGATTCAACCTTCCCATCACTGAAGCGGGTATTATATTCAACCTTCCCATCACTGAAGCGGGTATTGTATTCAACCTTCCCATCACTGAAGCGGGTATTATATTCAACCTTTCCATTACTGAAGCTGGTATTGTATTCAACCTTCCCATCACTGAAGCGGGTATTGTATTCAACCTTCCAATCACTGAAGCGGGTATTGTATTCAACCTTCCCATCACTGAAGCGGGTATTGTATTAAACCTTCCCATCACTGAAGCGGGTATTGTATTCAACCTTCCCATCACTGAAGCGGATATTATATTCAACCGTTCCATTACTGAAGCGGGTATTGTATTCAACCTTCCCATCACTGAAGCGGGTATTGTATTCAACCTTCCCATTACTGAAGCGGGTATTGTATTCAACCTTCCCATCACTGTAAAACAGACGTTTAAATAAACACATCTTTTTCCTTCAGTAATGTAAATCATTTACAAAACCCACAAGTTGAAGAGAATGAGATACTCTTGCAACATTAATGATTCTCAAATATTGCACAAGTGTCTCATTGCAACACTAAAGATTCCCAAATATTGCACAAATGTCTCATTCTTCAGTGGAATACTTGACGATTTCCTGACCTCCCAGCTCAGGCTGTCAGACTAACTTGACTCACGAAATCGTAATGACTCTCTGACCGCGGGTTCGAACCCCACCCGGGGTATGGTTTGTCAGACTAACGCTATGTCGCCCATCCTCTGTGATGGTATATGACAGGGACACCATAACTAGCTTTTATTTCCACTATGTTAACTATTATATAAAAGGGTAGCAGGACACTGTTCATGTACTCACTTATAATTAATATTATTAGTAGTAGTAGTAGTAGTAGTAGAAGTAGTATTGCTTTTATTGTTATTGGTTGATTAAATAATTAGGTTTAAAACCTGTCGGCTATATGAGGATCATTAGACTGCTCGTAATCTTTCGGCCTGACAAGAATATTTTAAACCCAAAAATAGCGATTAAAATAATCTCTCAGTGTATATACACTGATAGAATATACTTCTCTGTGTATATATCCTGTGTATTCTTCTTCTTCTTCTTCTTCTTCTTCTTCATCTTATTCTTCTTCTTCTTCTTCTTCTTCTTCTTCTTCTTCTTCTTCTTCTTCTTCTTCTTCTTCTTCTTATTATTATTATTATTATTATTATTATTATTATTATTATTATTATTATTATTATTATTATTATTATTATTATATTCACGGACAAACGCCTGGGCAAAGGGAGGTAATCAAGGTTGATTCAAAGAAGGTAAATGGCAACTCCACTTCTTTACAACCAGGCCTGTAGACCAGCATCAAGGCTTCAGATCCTGAAAGGTCACCTGGATACTGCCCTTCGTATTTCACAGTATCAGTGAAAAACCTGTCCCGTCACATCGAATGAGCTTTTGTATTCCGATTACTGCGTCGTGAGTTCACTCACTCGTCGGGAATTTGAGCAAAGCTCTCTAGATTAGGATTTAGATTTCGACTGTAGGATACTCGTAAAAGGGATTTGAGAGAGACGGAGGTAAAGGTCACAGAGAGCAGTGTACGAGATTGATCCCGGACAGTCAGTCTTTGTATTTGCTTAACTGTGAGACTGGTGTTCCTGTTAGACAATGAGACGTTCATTTTCTGCTAGGAAAGTTTTGTTCATGCCTGGTCATTCCCAGTCGTAAATTTGTCTAAATTATTTTGACCAGATTATCGTAATGATGATTATTATTATTATTATTATTATTATTATTATTATTATTATTATTATTATTATTATTATTATTATTATTATTAAAAATATCAGTGGTGTTATTGTTTTTATTAATGATTACTATTTTTATTACTATTATTATTATTATTATTATTATTATTATTATTATTATTATTAGTAGTAGTAGTAGTAGTAGTAGTAGTAGTAGTAGTAGTAGTAGTAGTAGTAGCAGTAGTCGTGGTGGTGGTAATAGTAGTATTAGTATTGTTATGGTTGTTATTGTTATCATTACAATGGCTACTACTACCAATAATAATAATAATAATAATAATAATAATAATAATAATAATAATAATAATAATAATAATAATAATAATACTTATTATTATTATTATTATTCAAATCAGTTACACCATATTGCGGTTATGTTGGTTGTAAAAATTCGTCATTTTTCCTTCGTCAACGAAAACTTTCCGTAATGCTCTTACAGACTGCTTCAGGTTCGTTGTGGCTTAATTAAGGTATTAAGCTCTGAGTGGATGCCTCGTAATTAGTGGGGAGAGAGAGGATCTAGCCTCCACCTAAGTTGATGCCTCGTAATTAGTGGGGAGAAAGGATCTAACCTCCACCGCTCCAGGCACTGGATGAAAACACGCAGATTAGCCGTTGCAAACAGTGACACTGTGTCTGAGTGTGTACTGATTGGTTAACGTAAGGCAGATCTAATTATCTAATAAGTCTTTTAATGCCATTAACCGATTTGTCTATCTCTTCCCTAAGGCAAATTAACCCAAACTCTTCAAACAATTCGGGTAAGTGGTTTGTGTAAGAATGAAATGAGTGTACACTGTGAGGTGTTCTGGTTAGCAGTAATCTGAAACCAAGACAACAGTGCATAAGTGTTCGCATTAAAGCTAACAGAATCCTTGGCTTCATATCAAGAAGTATAAATAATAGGAATAAATAAAGGGGATGTAAATAGCTTGCTAAAAATATCTAGCCTAGACAGGACTCACAGCAATGGCTTTAAGTTGGAAAAATTCAGATTCAGGAAGGATATAAGAAAGCATTGGTTTGGTAATAAGAGTTGTGGATGAGTGGAACAAACTTCCGAGTACAGTTATAGAGGCTGAAACGTTGTGTAGTTTTAAAAATAGGTTTGATAAATACTTAAGTGGGTGTGGGAGGGTGTGAGTTGGACGTGACTAGCTTGTGCTACTAGGTCAGATAACGTGCTCCTTCCTTAAGTGAATGTGACTTGACCTGACTAGGTTAGGACATTGGCTTAAGCCGGTAGGAGAGTTGGACCTGCCTCGCATGGGCCAGTAGGCCTGGTGCAGTGTTCCTTCTTTCTTATGTTCTCAGTGTATATACACCAAGAGGTGTGTATCGCAGTGCTTATATACGCCGAGAGATGTATATCTCTTAATGTATATACATCAAAAATGTAAATCTCTTAGTGTAAATACGGTGAGGGTTGACTACTCCGTATTTTTGGGTATTAAAGCATTCTTAAATAACTCCCGTCTAACCGATAGACTTTACACCTAATCAACCAACCGGCCAACTGCCTTCCTCTTAATTTATATAGCCTTGCCTGCCAGGATTCTGCCTGGCCCAGCTCCAACTCCCGTCCCAGCCGCAACACAACCTCACTGACCAATATTAAGTTGTCTCCGTGGTATCGTTCTTCCTGGGCGGTGACTGGATGTTGGAGAGAGATTTTTGGACAACGGAAATAGTACTACTCCGCTCCCCTTTCATGGGTCAGCGCTGATTTCCTCCCATTTCTCAGGCGATGAGTGCGTCCTTAAATATAATAATAATAATAATAATAATAATAATAATAATAATAATAATAATAATAATAATAATAATAATAATAATAATAATAATAATAATAATAATAATAATAATAATAATAATAATAATAATAATAATAATAAAAAAAAATAATAATAATAATAATAAAAAAGAAGAAGAAGAAGAAGAAGAAGAAGAAGAAGAAGAAGAAGAAGAAGAAGAAGAAGAAGAAGAAGAAGAAGAAGAAGAAGAAGAAGAAGAAGAAGAAGAAGAAGAAGAAGAAGAAGAAGAAGAAGAAGAAGAAAAAGAAGAAGAAGAAAAAGAAGAAGAAGAAAAAGAAGAAGAAGAAAAAGAAGAAGAAGAAAAAGAAGAAGAAGAAAAAGAAGAAGAAGAAAAAGAAGAAGTCCACATTATTCTTTCCACGAGATTTTTCACAAGCTTTTCTGCCGTCGCTAAATAAATTGCATTTTTATTATTATTATTATTATTATTATTATTATTATTATTATTATTATTATTATTATTATTATTACTACTACTACTACTACTATAATAATAATAATAATAATAATAATAATAATTACTAAATATTATTATTATTATTATTATTATTATTATTATTATTATTATTACTATTATTATATTCAAGGGGAAAGACTGACAGGTAATAATTCTTGGTCCTCAATAAAGAAGTATATCTACAATTCCTTGGATCAAAAGACCTGTGCCAGCATTAAGACATCCCCTTTGAAAGATTAAGACAAATAATATCCTGGCAAATGTACATTATCTGCGAATCTATCATACATGAGATAATAAACTTAGCGAGATTCTTGGAGCTTAAGAGCCCAAGTTTTTTCAATTTTGGGCCACAGGACCGGAAATCCCTGTGTGACTGAGCTGCATGAATTATTGTATTGAAATTAATGCTAAATACAGCCTGTTTGTTATTATTATTTAAGGATATAATAGTGGAAGTCAGTTAGAGAACGGTAATGACGGGGAGTCGGTAACGTGGTACTTTCCTAGCAGTTTGTGTGTTAGATAATTAGGTGAAGACAAGACTTAGGCGGGCCTTACTCCGCAGTCAAGGGGGCCGCATGCGGCTTGTGAGCCGCATGTTGGGTGAAGGGATAGGTCATCCTTGAGATATCTTCATCTCCCTACTGAGGTCTCCCAGCATGTAACTCATCGTTTGTGATGGTATATAACAAGAAACCATAGTTAGTTTTCGTTTCCACTGTGTAACAGTCTTAGAGAACAGGGTAGCAGGACACTACTGGCGTATACAGTGTTCCCCCAAAAAAAGAGCGTTGCAAGTTGTTGGCTTAGAGAACACTGTAGCAGACAGTAGCTGGCAGCCAAGATGGCGCCCAAACAGCTTCCAGATCATAAAACTCGGATTTTTAAGACAATGGCTCGAAAGTTATATTTAGTGTGTGTGTGTGTGTAGCAGCCTCTTTCTCCTGGAAAGACAAATTTTTTAAATAAGACCGGAACCATGAGGCTGACTTAGGAGGAGAGAGCAAGATAACTGAACCCAAAGACCTCAGAATAGGCGTCCCAAACTGTGGGTACGTGTGGTCCCAGTACCCGCTATCTAGGTTACCCTCATGACTATTACTTTTGCTCTCGGTTCATGGTCTCCTGATCTTTCATCAGTGCATTTCTAACCTCCTCCTATCTACATTGTCTAAGAATTTCGGCGCCTACTAAATATCTTTTGCAAGTGTAAATACAAGTCAATGTTTTCGCGCTTTCTGCTTTGATATCTTCAAAGAAATCTTTCCCATATACAAAAATATATATATATATATATATATATATATATATATATATATATATATATATATATATATATATATATATATATATATATATATGCAGAACAACCACTGTGATATCACCTGTTTACTGTAATCTTATTGCATATATCCCAGGTAAGCCATTCAGTCCTTTTCATGTCTATTTATGTTACTTTTTCATGTCTTCTCGTCTGTCAACTATATATATCACTCTTGGCCTCCTAGGCCTTTCAAGTTTTCTGCTCATCTACCTGAATACTACTTGCTCATCTACTAAGTAGATGAGCAGGTAATATTCTCTTTCTATAGCTCGACTATATGAACATCATGTATATCTATCAAACAAGCTACATTTCTGTCTATTCTTAGTAAGTTTATAAGAATAATTAGGCACAGTGCACATAGTTACAACTCTCATACATAGTGTAAATTACCTAAGATAACCCCAAAAAATCAAACAGAGCGACTTATTTCCATGGGGTCCTTGTGATCTTAATTTTTCTAATCTTCCATTCAATGCCAGTTTTCTAGTAATCTAAATTTCTATATACGTGGCTACAGGCACTGTCCTCTAAGACCCGTCACCACACGCTCGACCTACCACAAGGAAGACACGCAGAATTCAGACTAGTTTCTCTTGCTTATGATATATTCATCCGGGGTCAACCAGGCGAGGTATACGCCCGGAGTTCACAGGTTTATGTACCGGTACGAGGAATGAGGCGAGAGAGAGAGAGAGAGAGAGAGAGAGAGAGAGAGAGAGAGAGAGAGAGAGAGAGAGAGAGAGAGAGAGAGAGAGAGAGAGAGAGAGAGAAAAAAAAGAGAGAGAGAGAGAAAAAAAAAAGAGAGAGAGAGAGAGAGAGAGAACATGGTAAAACTAATGAGTCCATATCGACTCTATAGGCTGAGAAAAACTATCTTCTGTCTACTTTAAACGACATTTCGCAGAGGGCTGAGCCTTATCAAAATCTTGATGACGCTAAATCATGAGCTAAATATCGTTTGAAATTAAGGTTTACTTAGTATTGTATTTTTCTGTATCGACACTCGGTTACACACACACACACACACACACACACACACACACACACACACACACACACACACACAAAGTCCTGGAGAAAATCATCAGGAAAATAATGGTGGAACACCTCGAGCTGAACAGGATAATAAACACCAGACAGCACGGATTCCGGGAAGGCAAATCCTGTGTAACAAACCTCCTGGAGTTCTATGATAAAGTAACAGAGGTAAGGCAGGAGAGAGAAGGGTGGGTTGATTGCATTTTCCTGGACTGCAGGAAGGCCTTCGACACAGTTCCTCACATGAGATTAGTAAAGAAGTTGGAAGAACAAGCAGGTATAACAGGAAGGGCACTGGAATGGATCAGGGAATACCTCAAAGGGAGACAGCAACGGGTCATGGTGCGTGGTGAGGTATCACAGTGGGCGCCTGTGACGAGCGGTGTACCGCAGGGGTCAGTCCTAGGACCAGTGTTATTCCTGGTATATGTAAATGACATGACGGACGGGATAGACTCAGAAGTGTCTCTATTCGCGGATAATGTGAAAATAATGAAGAGAATCACATCGGAAGAGGACCAGGCAGGGCTGCAAACAGACCTGGACAAGCTCGACATCTGGTCTAGCAATTGGCTTCTCGAATTCAATCCCTCCAAATGCAAAGTCATGAGGATCGGAGAAGGGCAAAGAAGACCGCTGACAGAGTACAAGCTAGGCGGGCAAAGGCTACAAACCTCGGCAAAGGAGAAAGAACTTGGAGTGAGTATAACGCCAAGCACGTCTCCGGAGGCACACATCAACCAGATAACTGCGGCAGCATATGGGTGACTGGCAAACCTAAGATTAGCGTTCCGTTACCTTAACAAGGAATCGTTCAAGACACTGTATACCGTGTACGTCAGGCCCATACTAGAATATGCAGCACCAGTCTGGAACCCACACCTGGTCAAGCACGTAAAGAAACTAGAGAAAGTGCAAAGGTTTGCGACAAGGTTAGTTCCACAACTCAGGGGTCTGTCTTATGAAGAAAGGTTGAGGTAAATAGGACTAACAACACTGGAGGAAAGAAGGGTCAGAGGAGACATGATAACGACATACAAAATACTGCGGGGAATTGACAAGGTAGACAGTGACAGGATGTTCCAGAGAGGGAACACAGAAACAAGGGGACACAACTGGAAGATGAAGACTCAGATGAGTCAAAGGGATGTTAGGAAGCATTTCTTCAGCCACAGAGTAGTCAGGAAGTGGAATAGTCTAGAGAAAGATATAGTGGAGGCTCATGGAGCAGGGAGAGCAGAGACCCAGTAGCAGACAGCAAAGAGGCGGGGCCAGGAGCTGAGTCTCGACCCCTGCAACCACAATTAGGTGAGTACATATATATATATATATATATATATATATATATATATATATATATATATATATATATATATATATATATATATAAATAAATAAATAAATAAATAAATATATATATATATATATATATATATATATATATATATATATATATATATATATATATATATATATATATTTTATTTATTTATTTATTTATTTATAATGTCGTGCCGAATAAGTAAAACTTGCTATTTTTTTTTTAAATAGCAACGCACTTCTTGCCAAAGAGGGGAAGCGAAATTTTGTGTATGCAGTAATTTCGCAAAAATCATTCTGAATCTAACGAAAAAAATATATTTCATTGTGTTTGATAAACAAACACAATGAAATATATTGTGTTAAATGTTAAATTATTGTAAACTTATATAAAATATGTTTAGTTGGATTAGGCTAAATTAAATTGCGCTTGTTATAATAAGGTTAGGTAAGTTTCCTAAGGTTCTTTTGGTACAAAATCATTAACTTTTATATTAACAAAAATGAAAAAAATATGTCTTTAAATGTATAAGAGAAAATTTTAGAAAGGACTTAATTTTAAATGAGTTCCTGCTAATTGACCAGTTTTATCTATTCGGCACGACATATACATATTAATTTTAGTGGATAATTTAGAATTTATTAAAAATGATTCCTCCCTGTTTGACCCACCTCACAGAAATGTAATAAGTCGGTCACTGTCTCCTGGAGTGACTCCAGTATATTTCCTTCTTGTGTCGGAGGCAACACTGTGAATTAGGCAGGAATTCTCAGTCATGCTAATTAGTCTGTTTGCTTCTTCATCTCCTGATAGAGTGTTCCAATTAACGTTTGGTAGGAGGAGGAGGTGGAGGCGAGGAAGAGGAAGAGGAGGAGGAGAAAAAGGAGGTGGAGGAGGGCGATGAGATGGTGGAAGAGGTGATGGTGGTGGTAGTGGAGGTTCTGAACTTGGCTCCAATGGTGGTGGTAGTGGAGGTTCTGAACGTGGCTCCAATGGTGGTGGTAGTGGAGGTTCTGAACGTGGCTCCAATGGTGGTGGTAGTGGAGGTTCCGAACGTGGCTTCAACCACTGGTTGACAGACTTGGTCAAGAAGTCAATCATCGCAGCGTTTATATGACCCAGGGAGGTCATAACAGCTCTTTGGGAATGAAAGGTAATCAGGTTTAACGCGAGGAACTAAAGAGTAACTTCAGTTCCTTAGATCAAGAGCCCTTCTCTGTCATCAAGGTACCCCCTCCCCCTTGAATGTATCAAGAAATCAATGACATTGAATACAGACAATTTAATGAATAGAAAAAAACATGTGTATACGAGTAAAGATACTTAGGTGTTGAACATGTGTTTAATTCTTCATGTGTTTAATTCTTGAAGATATTAAGTTATTGTGAAGTCTGAAGAGGCTTAGTGGAGTGGGTTGACTCTCTAGCCTCCAGCTGAGCGATGCAATATCTGTCAGTAGCGCATAACACACACAACATTGCTGGGATTGCCAATCGACAGAGGAGAAGCAGCTACTCGTCCTCACCTCCACTTGCATGTTAAGGCACTCACAGGACAGGTATGCCACAGGAAACTCTGAATCTCCTCTGAGGTACACATTCTCTGAGGTACACATTCACTCGTTCTCGTGAATAAGAGTTAACATTGCCCACTATGTGACAGAATCAACCTCACAGTCTCACACCACCAGACACAACAGACGCCGTCACTATCAGTCACCAACACTGCCAGTAAACTGCCAATACTATTCAGAAAGAATAAAAAGGCACAATAGTCCAAGTTAGACCTAAACGTCATAACTTTCTTTCTCCTATGTGTGTCTTATTTATGTATCAATACCAGTCATCACTGGCAGCCACAGGCTCACACCACTGCTCACTCAACGGTAATACCAGTCATCACTGGCAGCCACAGGCTCACACCACTGCTCACTCAACGGTAATACCAGTCATCACTGGCAGCCACAGGCTCACACCACTGCTCACTCAACGGTAATAATATACACACTTGTGGCCTCAGCATCACAATATGTTACGAGATTTTTTACAATTGTCACATTACAAGTTCCCAAGTCATTCATAATATGTTACGAGATTGTTTACAATTGTCACATTACAAGTTCCCAAGTCATTCATAACTGCTTTGAAGGGACATGAACTAGAGCTTACCTCAGCGATACTATTGAGACTTGTCTGTGAAAAACCTTATTTGTGGTGCCTGTGAGGCCCATGCATTATCTGTAAGGCATAATAGGCACAGTGCCTAGAGCTTACGAAACTTTTAGTGCCTACGAAAAATTTCGTGAACCGAAATCAAATTTGTCCGAAAATCTGAAAAAAATACGAAAGGCGATATCAAAATTCATATTTTCTTAAATATATTTATTTTGGATACAAATTACTATTATATTATTACATATATCCATTGTAAATTTAATTCTGTGACAATATTTAAAATTTCTAAGTTTTTAAGGAATATTGTTAAAAAAATATCAAAAATAATAATAATAATAATAATTAATAATAATAATAATATTAATAATAACAATAATAATAATAATGAATGATGTTCATCATTATTGTAATATTTTTTTTTTTTTCGGTAGGGGCGCGTAAGCCTAAGAGGCAAGTGTTCCTAGAGCCTACCACGGCTGGCATGCAGCATGGCGCACTGGTCTGTTAGTATCAGGAGTGACTTACCCTGGGTTCGAACCCCACTCCTTCCGGTTAGGTGTATTTCGAAGGATGTTGTAACTCACACTTCAATCGTAGAGCCTTCGGCTCACAACCGAAAAGAACCCGGGTGCGATTCCTGCGTAGGACAAGACGTATGTCCCAGTAGGTGTACTGACATATACGGGACCTATGTCCTAGTAGGTGTACTGACACATACGGGACCTATGTCCCAGTAGGTGTACAGACACATATGGGACCTATGTCCCAGTAGGTGTACTGACACATACGGGACCTATGTCCTAGTAGGTGTACTGACACATACGGGACCTATGTCCCAGTAGGTGTACAGACACATATGGGACCTATGTCTCAGTAGGTGTACTGGCACATACGTCTGAGAAGTATGTGTACTGACACATACAAGAAGGATGTCTCAGTAGGTGCACTGATACATACAAGTAGTATGTCTCAGTACACCTGCTGACCCTTGGTCACCCAGCAGTAAATAGGTACTTACCCATTAGTCAGCTGTTGTAGGTTACGTCCAGAGTAAGACGACTGGATAATCGGCGGTAATAAGCCACAATGTTTGGCTTTCCTGGGTTATCCTACTTTATCAGTCCACCTGGTTAATAAATAGATGGTTAATAAACAAATGATTCTCTTTTATTATTATTATTATTACAATTATTGTTGTTTTGTTGTTGTTGTTATTATTATTATTATTATTATTATTATTATTATTATTATTATTATTATTATTGTATTATTATTATTATTATTATTATTATTATTATTATTATTATTGTAATTATTATTATTATTATTGTTGTTGTTATTATTATTATTATTATTATTATTATTATTATTATTATTATTATTGTTATTATTATTATTATTATTATTATTATTATTATTATTATTATTATTATTATTATTGTTGTTGTTTTTCTTGTTGTTGTTATTATTATTATTGTTTCTTCTTTTTATTCTTCTTCTTCTTCTTCTTTTCGTAGTGAATAATCAAGAGCAACTTAGAGAAAGTTTAAGTTGAACTATTTTTAATATAATATATATCTTTATTTACTACAAGTACATGTACAAGGTATACAGACCATAGCTGACATCAATGACATACTACTATATAGAAAGTCCCTTGTTATGCTGAGCATTTCCCGCAAATTAGGTCAGTTTTGTCCCAGGATGCGACCCACACCAGTCCACTGACACCCAGGTACCCATTTTACTGATGGGTGAACGTAGACAACCGGTGTAAAGAAACACGCCCCATGTTTCTACCCTCGCTGGGAATCGAACCTGGACCCTCGCCTTGTGAAGCGAGAGCTTTAGCCACCATGCCACGGGGCACCATGATGAAACGCTAAACCAGTAAGGGTCACACAGCTCTTGGAGAATGGGAGGTAAACAGGTTTGATCAGAAGCAAGGGAGAGATAGCTCCAGTTCCTTAAATTAAGAGCCCTTGAACAGCATCTAGGCATTTGTTATTAAGTTGTCAATAAAGAAATCTTAGACACCTGGAGGGAGGGATTGTTTATGGGGGGGTTGATTTGTAGGGAAAGGGAGGATTTATATGGGAAGGGACAGATTTATATAGGGGTATGGGTGATTTAAATGGATAAGAGTGATTTAGATGAGTTGGGGGATTTAGATGGATAGGGATAATTTAGATGGGTAGGGGATTATTTAGTTAGGTAGGGGTGATTTAGATGGGTAGAAGTTATTTAGATGGGTAGTGGTAATTTAGATGGGTAGGGAGTGATTTAAATGGGTGGGGTAATTAGAAGGGTAGGAGGAATTTAGATAGGTAGAGAGGATTTGATGCCAACTACTTATCTACCATTTAATGCAAAATATACACAGAGATGAATAACTCTTAGTGTATATCCACCGAGATATACATAACTTTCAGTGCATATACGCTAAGAGGTATATTCCAAAGTATATACACAGAGCCGTGTATAACTCGGTGTATGTAATAACTTCATATGTAGAACTCTGTTTATATTCGCCGAGAAGTGTATAATCCTCAGTGTATAATGTATATACTACTTCAAAACGTCCATAATTCTCAGTGCATAATCACCAGAAGGTCTATAACTCGGTATTATCTTTATTATTTACCTTAACGCCGTTTTAGGGATTATAGTGAAGAGGTGAACTGCAGCCTTAATGACCCTCGTGCAGTCAATAAAGTTAAAAACTAACATACTGACTTGCCTCATAATATGTTAATTAGGCGGAAGACTTGGTAGGCCACACAACAGAGTCATTAAATCAAAACCAATGGTCCCAAACTCTTGCTACGAAGGGACGTGGTTATTGCTTGGCTCTGAGGCCATTACGGGCGGTATGAGAAGACTTGTTGCAGAGGTTTGAAATGTTATTGCAGTGGTATGTGGTTTTTTAAGATTGTTGTGGCAGTGTGAGGACTTGTTACAGAGGTATTAAAGTAGTATGAGGGTTTTGTTTATGGTTGTGGTGGCATGAGGCTGTTACAATGGTATGAGAGGACTTGTTACAGAGGTATGAAGCGTTGTTGCAGTGGTATGAGGTTTTTTTAAGATGGTTGTGGTAGTACAAAGCTGTTAAAATGGTATGAGAGGACTTGTTACAGAGGTATGAGGTGTTATTGCAGTGGTATGAGTTTTTGTAGATAGTTGTGGCGGTATGAAGTTGTTACAATGGTATGAGGAGACTTGTTACAGAGGAATGAGGTGTTTTTTCGGTCGTATGAATTTTTTTTTTGCCATGGTATGAGACTATTGTTACGGTGGTATGAAAGATGTTACGAAAGTATGAAATAAATATCCTTACTGTTAAAATCGTCATCCAGTGACTGGATGGAAAAAAAAATCTAGCGAGAAACAAAAAAAAACCACTTAAATTCTGAAAGGCAAATTTGGGTCAACACATAAAATTTCATGTATGCAAATGACCCCATCTGATATAAAATGCTCCAAACCCGCTGAATTTTCAAATTTCTCTCAAATCTGGAGAAGAGCGGACGCATTTTTATTGAAGTTTGAGCCCAGGAGGGTGGAAATTTCCCTCACAATTGCAAGATCAGAGTAATGTTCACTTGTCAATCCATTCTCGGCTCTAGAGTCACTACCACGGATTATACAGAATAAATATTTATGTGAGGTGTTAAGCCGTGTGGGTCATTCAACGCTGCGAGTGTGCAGGCTCGATACTTCGTGATGGTTCTACGTTCCTCGTGTGGATAACGAAGAGGAAGGTAATGTCATTTTTAACGTAAGAAATTAACGTTTTTTATGTGAATAACGAAGAGGAAGGTAACGTCATTTTTAACGTAAGAAATTAACGTTTTTATGTGAATAACGAAGAGGAAGATAACGTCGTCATCTTTGAAATCATGTTAATTTCTCACACATGCGCAGTGTTGGTGTTATGAATTAACGTGTGAGGGGTGATCGCCCCCGCTGCCCGGTCTTAACACCTGACTTCTTATACTGGGAAGGAAATGTTACGGCAATCAGAAATAGTCAGAAACACCGGAAATAAAAGATAAATACATAATGAATTTTAATATTTAACAGCTTTCAGAGGAGGGATTACACTGACTAGTAATTATTTTTTTGCGCTCAACATGACATAAAAAATTAGAAAAGGCATACATTTACCTAGAATGAATTATAAATACGTTCTACTGTATTTCTAAGTAAGTTTATTTAGGCACAGGTACACATACCTGGAGTATACCTGGAGAGGGTTTCGGGGGTCATTTACATTGCGTAAATTACCCAGGATAACCCAAAAAAAAGGTCAGACACAGTGACTTATTTCCATTGGGGTCCTTGTAATATCTTATTATTTAAACCTTTAAAATGCCTTTAAACCTTTAAAGTTAAAACAGCTACTTAACTCAACTCTGTGAAAAATCCTGGAGTATACCTGGAGAGGGTTTCCGGGGGCATGGCCTCCCCGGTCCGGACTGAGACTAGGCCTCGTTGAGGCCTAGGAATAAGTTTTAATCTAGCTGGAGTCTACCTGGAGGGTATTCCGTGGATCAACGCCCCCGCGGCCCGGTCCACGACCAGGCTCCCGGTGGATCAGAGCCTGATCAACCAGGCTGTTGCTGCTGGCCACACGTAATCCAACGTACGAACCACAGCCCGGCTGATCCGGCACCGACTTTATGACGTTTACATAAAAAAATATTTATCATTGCTTTCATTCCTTGTCATCGGTAAGAAGGACTACGTTAAAAACACTTTCACTGATGTACTGGTATTTCTTTGCCAGTGGAATTAAGAACATTTCTCCTGACGCGGTGTTAGTCATACGAAGATCCCCTCAGTGGAGTTATTCGTCAGTTGACCGAGACCTTAGTAGGCTTGGCTCATCAATTCACCCTTTAAAAACATTGTTTCATTCTTAGAAACTGGCTCTAATTGTAGAATAGTTTGGTCTCATGGCGGAAAGAGTTGGTAGGCATTCTGAAGTATACGCCGGGAATGATGGCATCCGTCAATACTGAAGCTTCCTGTGAGGCGGCAGACAGGCGGGAGGGAGAGATGGCAGCCGTCAATACTAATGGTTTCTCTTGGGCCCTAGGCGGCAGACAGACGGGATAGATGGCAGCCGCCAATACTAATGGTTCCTCTTAAGCCCGTGGAGGCAGATAGACGGGGGTGGATGGCAGCCGTTAATATTGAAGGCTTCCCCCGAGGCGGCAGGCACACAGGGTGAGGTCACTGGCACCGCGGGGTGGTCCTCACCATTGTTCCCGGAGGCTCCTCCATAAACATGAGGCACCATTAACATGTCGCTATTATCATGATAACTACCAGCAGCGTCAGTGCCAGCCGATGCCTGCAGTATGCGGGACAATAAAGTGCCAAGCATGGTTCGTGCATACAGCTCACTTTCCAGCAACAACAGGTACAAAATTGCGCTCCGGTTACCCCTTAACTTATACTCGTATTACACATGTGTAGTGTTTGTTTTGAATCAGGTGACTTGAAAGCAAACATGAATTTAGAGGCGTAAACATGTTTTACAGCTCAGGAGATGTTCACTAGACAAACAATATTCTGTTTACTAGAATAATATATTTCACACACGAAATGTCCTGGCGATGAATAGTATCAATTCGTCATATAGAATTGCTTAATGTTATTAACTCGTAGTAAAATTACAAATAAATAATGATTTGCAAATAATGTTTATTGCTGTTGCTGTTCTACAGACCTTTCATCAGAACTGATCACTATGTGTTATTCAACTGGGGTGGTAACCTCTGCTTATTACTGAGTTGGTAACCTTTGCTTATTACTGAGGTGGTAACCTGTGTTTATTACTGAGGTGGTAACCTGTGTTTATTACTGAGGTGGTAACCTCTGCTTATTACTGAGGTGGTAACCTTTGCTTATTACTGAGGTGTTAACCTCTGCGTATTACTGAGGTGGTAACCTGTGCTTATTACTGAGGTGGTAACCTCTGCTTATTGCTGAGGTGGTAACCTTTGGTTATTACTGAGGTGGTAACCTCTGCTTATCACTGAGGTGGTAACCTCTGCTTATCACTGAGGAGGTAACCTTTGCTTATTACTGAGGTGGTAACCTTTGCTTATTACTGAGGTGGTAACCTTTGCTTATTACTGAGGTGGTAACCTTTGCTTATCACTGAGGTGGTAACCTCTGCTTATCACTGAGGTGGTAACCTCTGCTCATTACTAAGACGGTAACCTTCGTACATAGCATAGCACACTTCTAAATATTCAATGATACTTTCGTTTCATGACTTTGATGACACATGACTGTCAATAAATAATTTCAAACGACACTGACACTCATTACATTTGCAAAATTCTTTGGGATGTTATTTTTATGACTAACCAACGTCAAGGATAACTGATTTAGGTATATTGAAAATTTCGAACCCCACCCCTCACCACTAGTAGAAATAAAAGACTGATGTACACTACGTATCTTATCTTTTATCCTCTTTTCCGTCTTCGTTACCAGGGATATCAATGAATCATCGCATAACTGGTATACATTACCAACAGATTGATGAATAAGATACATGTGCAACACCTAGGTGTGTTTATTGTTGCAAATCAGTTATGTTCATCGTATCAATGAATGTCTTTTTATCAGAGTTTACTAGTTCAGGTGAAATACTGGATAATATGTACCGGGGTACACTGTGATGTTACAGTGTACCCCGGTGGAATACTAAGCAATAATGTACTCTTGTGGGATGTCGTGTGTTATATTGTGTTCTAGTAAAAATCTTTTGTAATGTATTTTTGTAGAATATTTTTAAATGTATTCTTGAAAAAAAATGTTACATTATACTCTTATGAGATACTGTTACAATGTGTTCTTGTGGTATACTGTTATAATGTATTCGTATCGAAATGTGTTACAATGTGCCTATTGAAATGCTGCGTTATAATGTACTTATAGTTAAGCAGTATGTGACATGCCTTTTATTATTGAGTATGTGACATATTTTCATTGTAGATACTATAATGTAGACACTAACCTCGTGATGGCGTTGCCAGAGAGTAACTATCAACACAACTGGTCACCTTTATATATATATATAGCAGTGTTAGTTACCATTTTGTCCTAGGCACATGTCGATTAGACACTAGGCTTGTTATATGTACTCACCTAGTTGTGGTTGCAGGGGTCGAGTCACAGCTCCTGGCCCCGCCTTTTCACTGGCCGCTACTGGGTCACTCTCCCTGCGCCATGAGCTTTATCATACCTCTGCTTAAAGCTATGTATGGAACCTGCCTCCACTACATCGCTTCCTAAGCTATTCCACTTCCCGACCACTCTGTGACTGAATAAATACTTCCTAACATCTGTGTGTGTGTGTGTGTGTGAGTGAGAGAAACATTTCTCAGTGTGCATACAATGAGAGATAGACACCTCTCTATCTTACCACAGTGTTGTTAATCATAACAGCCACAAGTACTAATATTAAAACATAAAACTCAATGCGGTTTGAACACTATAACAAGGGACATTCATTCTGAAACGCAATATGTCAAAATCAACGAGAACAGGAGCACCGCATAAATGTTTTCTGTGAGGGCTTAACTGACCCTTGGAAATATATATCGGCTGGTACAAATCCCTCTTCAATTAGTGTACAAGTGAAGGTATATTCTTTGTGTAGGAGAGAGAGAGAGAGAAATCACTGATTTACAACAGTGATGTCCCGTAGCTGGATCGCTAGCGCCCTCAGCTCGCACACTGAGGTCCGGGGGTCGATCCCCGGTACGGGTGGAAACATTAGGATGTGTTTAATTAAGACACCTGCTGTCCCTGTTCACCTAGCAGTAAAATATGTACCGGGGCGTTAGTCGACTGGTGTGGGTAGCATCCTGGGGACAGAATTAGGTAAGTTTATTCAGTTATACACAAATGCAGTTACGTAGATTATCATACATAACAGCATATGTGTAAAGAACCCAGGATAACCCAAAAAAATGTCAAAGTGACTTATTTTCATTGTGGTCCTTTGCCTAATTTGCGGGAAATGCTCAGCATAACAAGGGACACTCATATCCAAAACATAACAAAGTGTCTAAAACTGTGGGGATCCTCTCTAAGATACGGTATTATGTACCACAATCAGCCCTACTCACACTATACTATTCACTCATCCATCCCTACCTCAAATATGCCATTTGTGCATGGGGATCAACAGCAATTACCCACCTAAAGCCAATAATAACCCAACAAAAAGCCGCAGTAAGAATTATCACACAATCCAACGCTAGGCAGCACCCCCCCCCCCCCCACACTTCAAAGACCTAAACCTACTCACTGTTCAGAACATCCATACTTACTACTCTGCTATCTACATTTATAGAACCATAAATTCCAACTTTAACCCTGAGCTAAAACACTTTCTTGACAGTTGTGACAGGACCCATAGACATAATACCAGACATAAACATCTCTTTGATATTCCCCGTGTCCGACTAAATCTATACAAAAATTCAATGCGCATAAAAGGGCCTAAAATCTGGAACTCCCTGCCTGAAAACTCTAGAACTGCAGACACAACCTCCATTTTCAAAAGCACCGTTAAAAAACATCTTATCTCACTTACGCACCCAACCGGTAGTTAACCACATGAAAACTACTTTATCTTGCACATATCCACATCAAAAGACACTGATATCTGTGATTCCCCTTAATTTCACATGACTAACCAAAATTCTAATACAACTATTGCTTCATAATTCTTAAGCTAGTCATAAGTTTGCCTAAGACACTCCAATATAGAAAGGGTATTATGCCAATACATCACCTTTACCATTAATATATAAACTAATTGTTAAATTCTTTAAACTAATTGTTTAATTCTTTAATGTTTAAATTTCAATACCTCAATTTTGTAAACCTAATTAATCACAACAATTACTTAACCTTACTATCAGTATAATCATTGTGTCACTATTGAGTAAGACCTATCATAAGACTGCCTGAAAAGCCTAGGCATACCTATGCATATTATTGGCCATCTTGTAATATCTACTTCATAAAATGTGCATTACACCCCCTCTGTATATTACTAGAAATAAAGAATTTGAATATAGTAGTATGTCATTGATGTCAGCTAGAACTGTATACCTTGTACATGTACTTGTAGTAAATAAAGATATATATTATATTAAGAATAGATTATTATTATTATTATTATTATTATTATTATAGTAGTAGTAGTAGTAGTAGTAGTAGTAGTAGTAGTAGTAGTAGTAGTAGTAGTAGTAGTAGTAGCAGCAGCAGTAGCAGTAGTAGTAGTAGTAGTAGTAGTAGTAGTAGTATTAGTAGTGTAGTAGTAGTAGTAGTAGTAGTAGTAATAGTAATAGTAGCAGCAGCAGCAGCAGCAGTAGCAGCAGCAGTAGTAGTAGTAGTAGTAGTAGTAGTAGTAGTAGGTAGTAGTAGTAGTAGTAGTAGTAGTAGTAGTGGTAGTAGTTGTAGTAGTAGTAGTAGTGTAGTAGTAGTAGTAGTAGTAGTAGTAGTAGTAGTAGTAGTAGTAGTAGTAGTAGTAGTAGTAGTAGTAGTAGTAGTAGTGTAGTAGTAGTAGTAGTAGTAGTAATATAGTAGTAGTAAAGAGGCGATCCTAAACATTTTTAGAGTTACCCTGTGAATTATTATAGACACCATAGAAAATTGGATTGCAGCACTAACCTACGTAAATTAAAGATATGTGTACGTAAGTACGTAAATAACAAATAAATAAGTAAGCAAGCAAGTATAAGTACACTGACACAAGTTTTGATGACTACAGTTGTATTTTAAGGTTTAAATAATAAGATACTACAAGGACCCTAATGAAAACAAGTCACTTTGTCTTGACCTTATCGGGTTATCCTGGGTAATTTACACATACGTACGTAGTATGTTACTATGTATGATAATTTGTGTAACTGTATTTATGTGTACTTGCACCTTACTTACTGCAACTTACTTACATAGGAACACATGTGAAAATAACCTAGAATAACTTAGAAGAGTCAGAGTATTTCCACTGGGATCACTATGCATCTGTAGCTACTAGATAAAGTAAGTTTTAGCTAGGTATACCTGGAGAGGGTTTCGGGGTCAACGCCCCCGCGTCCCGGTCTGTGACTAGGCCTTGTATTGGATCAGGGTCTCGTCAACCAGGCTGTTACTATTGGCCGCAGGTAAATCGACGTACGAACCACAGCCCTGCTGGTCAGGTACTGACTTTAGGTGCCTGTCCAGCGCCTTCTTGAAGACAGCCAGGGTATTGGTAATTTCCCTTATGTATGCTAGGAGGAAGTTCAACAATCTGACACTTATTGTGTTGTATCTTAATATTGCTGCACACTAACTGCACCTTTCAAGTCGGGTGAAATTGCTGACCTTGAAAATGTGCAGTGAACCTTCACGGCACGCATAACTGCGATAAACCACCTCAATTACTGGGAACGCTTGAAGTTCCTAAACCTGTACTCCCTAGAACGCAGGCGGGAGAGATACATTATTATATACACGTGGAAAATTCTCGAGGGATTAGTACCAAACTTGCACACGAGAGTCACTCCCTACGAAAGTAAAAGACTCGGCAGACGATGCAACATCCTCCCAATGAAAAGCAGGGGTGCCACTAGCACGATAAGAGACAACACAATAAGTGTCAGGGGCCCAAGACTGTTCAACTGCCTCCTAGCATACATAAGGGGGGTTACCAATAGACCCCTGGCTGTCTTCAAGCAGGCACTGGACAGGCACCTAAATTCAGTACCTGACCAACCGGGCTGTGGTTCGTACGTCGGTTTGCGTGCGGCCAATAGTAACAACCTGGTTGATCAGGCCCTGTTTCATCATGAGGCCTGGTCACAGACCGGGACGCTGAGGCGTTGACCCCTGGAACCCTCTCCAGGTATACTCGTGGCGCCCCTGCTTTTCATTGGGGGGATGCTGCATCTCCTGCCGAGTCTTTTGCTTTCGTAGGGAGTGATCTTTGTGTGCAAATTTGGTACCAACCCCTCTAGGATTTTCCAAGTGTATACTATCATGTATCTTTCTCGCCTGCGTTCCAGGGAATACAAATCAAGGGACTTCAAATGTTCCCAGTATTACTACTACTACTACTATTACTACTACTTCTACTACTACTACTAATAATTAATATTACGACTACTACTGTTATTATTATTATTATTACTACTACTACCACTTCTACTACTACTATTACTAATACTACTATTACTATTAATACTACTACTGTTACTACTATTACTACTACTACTACTACTAATATTATTATTATTTCGACTACTACTATTATTATTGCTGTTGTACCACCTCTACTACTTATACTACTACTATTAATACTATAACTATTAATACTACTACTGATACTAATACTACTACTGCTACTACTACTATTACTACTACTACTACTACTACTGATATTACTACTAGTACTTTTACTACTATTACCATTACTACTATTACTGCTACTAATGATGATAATAATTGTAATAATAATAATAATAATAGTAATAATGTTAATGAAAAAAATTAATCATTATGATAAAAACTAGTAAATAAACATGACAGGTTGTATATAAAACTACGCATATTTTTTTAAAAAATTTATTAGCATAAAAACACATATTTTTGCATATACCATCAGCATAAAAATTCTAAAAATAGCAGTCTTAAGATAATGTGGAACGTACAAAAATAAATACTTGTTGAGACATTTAGACTAATATAAGTTTTGATTCACTTTTGAAGTGTTTACCAATATTTGTAAAATTTACCTCAGATTTTTATTAAGCCATAGGTTAGCTTGTTTTATTAACACATCGGCCGTTTCCCACCAAGGCAGGGTGACCCGAAGATGAAAAACTTTCATCATCATTCACTCCATCCTGCTTGTTGCCCCAGTCACCAAGAACCGATATACTGGAGAAAGTCACTATATAATGGCTGCTCACAACTAACTTAGAATACTGTGGCTGCAGTACAGCTAACCCACAATACTGCATCTGGAACAATTCACAACTAACACACAATTCTTTGGCTGGAATAATTCATAACTAATCCACAATATTGTATCTGGAGCAATTCACAACTAACTCACAAATCTGTGACTGGAGTAATTCACAGCTAACACAATACCATGACTGGAACAATTCATAACTTACACAATACTGTGGTGGAACAATTCACAATTAATCAACAATTATGTAAGCAAAGGAACCGACCTAAAGCGTTGTCTGAAGAAAGATAATGATGAATAAGACACTATCATGGCTGAGGGATTGAACACCTTCTGTCAAGGCTGAGGGATTGAACACCTTCTATCATGGCTGAGGGATTGAACACCTTCTGTCAAGGCTGAGGGATTGAACACCTTCTGTCAAGGCTGAGGGATTGAACACCTTCTATCATGGCTGAGGGATTGAACACCTTCTGGCAAGGCTGAGGGATTGAACACCTTCTGTCAAGGCTGAGGGATTGAACACCTTCTATCATGGCTGAGGGATTGAACACCTTCTGTCAAGGCTGAGGGATTGAACACCTTCTGTCAAGGCTGAGGGATTGAACACCTTCTATCAAGGCTGAGGGATTGAACACCTTCTGTCAAGGCTGAGGGACTGAACACCTTCTATCAAGGCTGAGGGATTGAACACCTTCTGTCAAGGCAGAGGGATTGAACACCTTCTATCAAGGATAAGGGATTGAACACCTTCTGTCAAGGATGAGGGATTGAACACCTTCTGTCAAGGATGAGGGATTGAACACCTTCTGTCAAGGATGAGGGATTGAACACCTTCTGTCAAGGATGAGGGATTGAACACCTTCTGTCAAGGCTGAGGGATTGAACACCTTCTGTCAAGGATGAGGGATTGAACACCTTCTGTCAAGGATGAGGGATTGAACACCTTCTATCAAGGCTGAGGGATTGAACACCTTCTGTCAAGGCTGAGGGACTGAACACCTTCTGTCAAGACTGAGGGATTGAACACCTTCTATCAAGACTGAGGGGCTGAACACCTTCTGTCAAGACTGAGGGATTGAACACCTTCTATCAAGACTGAGGGGCTGAACACCTTCTATCAAGACTGAGGGGCTGAACACCTTCTATCAAGACTGAGGGGCTGAACACCTTCTGTCATGACTGAAGGACTGAACACCTTCTATCACGGCTGAGGGACTGAACACCTTCTATCAAGACTGAGGGGCTGAACACCTTCTGTCAAGGCTGAGGGGCTGAACACCTTCTATCAAGACTGAGGGGCTGAACACCTTCTATCACGGCTGAGGGACTGAACACCTTCTATCAAGACTGAGGGGCTGAACACCTTCTGTCAAGGCTGAGGGGCTGAACACCTTCTATCAAGACTGAGGGGCTGAACACCTTCTATCACGGCTGAGGGACTGAACACCTTCTATCAAGACTGAGGGGCTGAACACCTTCTGTCAAGGCTGAGGGGCTGAACACCTTCTATCAAGACTGAGGGACTGAACACCTTCTATCAAGACTGAGGGCTGAACACCTTCTATCACGGCTGAGGGACTGAACACCTTCTATCAAGACTGAGGGCTGAACACCTTCTGTCAAGGCTGAGGGCTGAACACCTTCTATCAAGGCTGAGGGACTGAACACCTTCTATCAAGACTGAGGGGCTGAACACCTTCTGTCAAGGCTGAGGGGCTGAACACCTTCTATCAAGGCTGAGGGGCTGAACACCTTCTATCAAGACTGAGGGGCTGAACACCTTCTATCAAGACTGAGGGGCTGAACACCTTCTGTCAAGGCTGAGGGGCTGAACACCTTCTATCAAGACTGAGGGGCTGAACACCTTCTATCAAGACTGAGGGGCTGAACACCTTCTGTCAAGACTGAGGGGCTGAACACCTTCTATCAAGGCTGAGGGACTGAACACCTTCTGTCAAGGCTGAGGGACTGACACCTTCTATCAAGGCTGAGGGACTGACACCTTCTATCAAGGCTGAGGGACTGAACACCTTCTATCAAGGCTGAGGGACTGACACCTTTTATCAAGGCTGAGGGACTGACACCTTCTATCAAGGCTGAGGGACTGACACCTTCTATCATGACTGAAGGACTGAACACCTATCACGGCTGAAGGACTGAACACCTATCATGACTGAAGGACTGAACACCTATCACGGCTGAAGGACTGAACACCTATCATGACTGAAGGACTGAACACCTTCTGTCAAGGCTGAGGGACTGAAACCTTCTATCAAGGGTAAGGGATTGATCTTCTATCAAGGCTAAGGGACTGATCACCTTAAAGTTGCTGCTTCATTTTTTTCACTATCTCCAGTACTTATTTTCCCTTCATTGAATTGAAAAAAATCACTGGTTGGCGAAACGTCTCCCTGGATAGAGATACCCAGGTGTTGCACAAGTGTCTTATTCAGCAACCTGTCGATATTATATACCATTAATATAAGGAAAGCTAATGGTTATTTTCAGCATTTTTAAATTATAAGAAACATTTCCATTTTTTTTATACAAACGTGTACTGTCAACAATAGTGAATAAAAAGGAATTTTGTTTTGTGTATGTTATCCATGTAGAATAAGTTGTTGCTATTATTATTATTATTATTATTATTATTATTATTATTAGTAGTAGTAGTAGTAGTAGTAGTAGTAGTAGTAGTAGTAGTAGTAGTGGTGGTGGTTGTAGTAACAGTAGTAGTAGTATCAGTAGTAATATTAGTATTAGTATTAGTATTAGCAGTTATAGTAGTAGTAGTAGTAGTAGTGGTAGTTGTAGTAGCAATAGCAGTAGTAGTAGTTGTAGTAGTAGTATTAGTAGTTGTAGTAGTAGTGGTGGTATTATTATTATTATTATTAGTAGTAGTAGTATTAGTAGTAGTAGGAAATCCTAAAATACTAGAGTAATGGGAGGTACTCAGGTTTGTTCCGAGGAAGGGAGGAGAGGGGTAGGTCCAGTTCCTTTGATCAAGAGCAGTTTTTCAGCTAAGAAATTAAGAAGTAAAATTATCGCACATTTCGCTCATATTAATACGTTATCGACCCTTCAATGTGGAGGTGCCTTCATGCTAGTGAGGGTCTTTTGCTCCAAGGAAATGGAGCTATCCTTCCCTTCCTTGGACCAAACCTTATTACCTCCCATGACCCTTACGGCTTTAGCTCTTTCACACGAAAATAATAGAACTTTCCTGACCTAAGTTATCGTAAACAATGGTAAGTAATCTCTGACTTCATCTAACTTAAAATAATCTAACTTAGATAATTTAACATAGCTAAGACTTATTTCCAAAAATATTTGGCGAGTCAAAAAAATATAACGAAATATTATATATACGGCAAAGCTACACGAGGAGGCCTGAACAACGAAAAGGAACAATAACGTAACTGGAACAATACGCAAATAGCCCACACATAGGATAGAGAGAATCTTACAACGACGTTTCGGTCGTTTCGTCCAAAGCTTTTCTCTCCGGGTTATTTGTGTAGAGTCCTGGTCAGGGACCGCGGTTGGGAGCTGCTGAGACTCCCGAAATGGTCTTCTATACTGTAGTAGGTTCGCTGGTCTTGTCCCAGCTCGGGTCTTTTCCAGATGGTGACCCGGCGAAATGGTCTTCTGAAAACCTTCAGGTTGACTCTCATTACAATGTGATGTGATTCATCAACTTGGGAACGATACTTTTAAAGAGCTGCCGTAGTTGATGAACCCTTCATGGAATGCAATACGAAGTCCTCATCGTCCTCCTGAAGTCTCCCAGCTCAGACGGACAGATTTCAACACCTTGTATTGAGTGAGCCCCTTTCTTAGTGATGGAATAGGACAGGGAAACACAGCTTAGCTTTTGTTCTCAATGTGTAACTATTATGTTGAATAGGGTAGCAGCACACTGTTGATATATCCAATTTTGCTAAAAATAATTCTATCATCACACAAGTGTGATTTGTAATGCTTGAAGACCTTCGAAAAAAAGAACATAAAAATATGTAGTCCCTAGGCATTAAACCTACCCCAGTATGAGTCAATGTATGAGATACTGGCCCTTAAAGATACTCTGACCTTAATTAAGGTCAGAGAGAAAGCTGGGGCCAGTATCTCATACATTTACTCTTTCGGGTTAGGTTTTAATGCCTATGGACTTCATATTTTTATGTTTTTTGAGGGGTTTTAAGCACTTAAGAAAAAAAAATTCCACTAAAATTAATAAAGATCATTGAGGCTACATATCAAGTATTCACTGCTAATCAAAAACACTTATACCCCTAATATGGAGTTTCAGACAATAGTTGCACCTTATATTAGTCTTGTCGGGATAAGACTACAAATAATAACAATATTTTGTACCAATCAGGTCTGTAAAAGTTAACATCAGCAAAAGGGACTGAAACTGCCGCTGATGCCATGGGTAATTTGTAAAGGTAATGTGAAAGTAATTTCTAAATCAATAATTAGATTTTACATGAACATGATACTGAATAATAATGATGAAAATTGCCCCTTGATGCACAGTGAACTGTGATTTCTGGGATAATGTCTCTTTGACAAGATGTCAGATATGTAATGCAAAACTGAGATGGTTGGTTGGTTAATGGGGTTTAAAGCCTATCGACTACACTAGGGTCGGCTGCACCTAACATTTGCACCACTAGACAAGAATACTTTAAGCCCTAAAATAGGGATTAACATAAACTCTCAGCATATATATGCTGAGAGAAGTACATCTCTCAGTGTATTCTGTCTGAACTGAGGTACGAATATTAAGTATTTTCGTTCTGCATTAGATGGCTAATTGAAATAGATACTTAAGTACAATTACCTAAAATCTGGCATTAAAGAAAAAGTTAAAACTGTATAATTAATTAATAATTAAGAGTATTACTAATAAATGGTTAAACAACTCATTATAATTATATTAAACAACTTCCAGTTTAAATTTATCACAACAAATCTTGGAGGCTTTTGAAATTCGTCAATTTTTTCCCAAAAAAGAAAAGTTAAGTTATGCAAGGCTCTTGATCAAGGGAATTGGGGCTATCCTCCTCTGATCGAACCTAACTGCTTCCCAATCCCCAGGATTTAGAGTTTCTCCTTGAAAATAATAATACCTTGAATAACAACACTAGATGGGTTAGGCAAAATACACAGCTTTACACTACGCAAATTGTATCAAGGTTACATTTGCTAAGTTAGCAAATGTAACCTTGATACATGAAATATAAAAAAAATCTGCATAACTTAAACTGTTTTCCTTAGGATAAGCGAATTTCCGTATCCCTTAAAATTAAATGGTGTAATTCTCAAGTGTAACTTAAACCTGTGTACTTATACACTTTACGACGTTTGGCATTAATGTGGAATTTTTGTAACTTAGGTATTAGTGTAGGTTTTTGTAAACTAGGTGTTGTAACCTAGGAATTAATGTATACTTGTTGTAACCTAGGAATTAATGTATATTTGTTGTAACCTAGGTATTAATGTATACTTGTTGTAACCTACGTAATGTAGACATGTTGTAACCTACGTAATTTAGACATGTTGTAACATAGGTAATTTAGACATGTTGTAACCTAGGTAATTTAGACATGTTGTAACCTAGGTAATTTAGACATGTTGTAACCTACGTAATTTAGACATGTTGTAACCTAGGTATTAATGTAAACTTGATGTAACCTAGGTAATATAAGCATATTGTAACCTAGGTATTAATGTAAACTTGTTGTAACCTAGGTATTAATGTAAACATGTTGTAACCTAGATATTAATGTTTTAACAAAGCTATTGGTGTAAGCTTCCTGCAACCAAATGATAGTAATGTATTGTTGCCTAAGTAGTAACGAGTGGTATCATTTGGGTGTATCTGCAGGTTACGGAGATGAAGACACAATAGCAGCTATTGTAGCAACGGAACTGGTACAGGCGAAAGTAGGTCCTAGGCATCCTGGCTGGTCCTGTAGGATGGGATCATTGCCATCTCTGATCCAGTGGCGATTTCCTCCTCAGTGGTGCCACGGAGAACTGTGGGTCCTGCCCGGGTGTTAAATATGGTTAATTAAGTGTAGTCATAGATCAATAATACAATATATTGATATTAATGTAAGCTACAACAAATAAACAAGGAATCATTGAAATGACTGAAATATGTGACAAGGAAAAATTTGTCCATGATAAAGGGGAAACAGAAAAAAATTCTAGAAATAATAGTAACATATAATAAACCAAAATTTAAAATAATGGTGAGCTATAAAGAATTAAAAATATATTCGCATTAATGGGAAATTATAGAAAACCCCAAAATCTGCACAGTAAGGGATAACTCAAATAATTATTAACACATGCTTAAAGTTTTTTGTGCTGAAGATAAGTATTTTTGGAAAACAATGTACAGTATAATTTATTTTTTGTAAAGTATTTTGCCATAGAAATAAACTTTTATTTTCAATGGATATTGTGAGAAACATTACGGGGAGAGTGTTGGAAACATTACGGGGAGAGTGTTGAAAACATTACGGGGAGAGTGTTGAAAACATTACGGGGAGAGTGTTGAAAACATTACGGGGAGAGTGTTGAAAACATTACGGGGAGAGTGTTGAAAACATTACGGAGAGAGTGTTGAAAACATTACGGAGAGAGTGTTGAAAACATTACGGTGAGAGTGTTGAAAACATTACGGGGAGAGTGTTGAAAACATTACGGGGAGAGTGTTGAAAACATTACGGGGAGAGTGTTGAAAACATTACGGAGAGAGTGTTGAAAACATTACGGGGAGAGTGTTGAAAACATTACGGGGAGAGTGTTGACAACATTACGGGGAGAGTGTTGAAAACATTACGGGGAGAGTGTTGAAAACATTACGGGGAGAGTGTTGAAAACATTACGGAGGGGTGTTGAAAACATTACGGGAGAGTGTTGAAAACATTACGGGAGAGTGTTGACACATTACGGGAGAGTGTTGAAAACATTACGGGAGAGTGTTGAAAACATTACGGGGAGAGTGTTGAAAACATTGGGAGAGTGTTGAAAACATTACGGAGAGAGTGTTGAAAACATTACGGGAAGTGTTGAAAACATTACGGGAGAGTGTTGACAACATTACGGGAGAGTGTTGAAAACATTACGGGGAGAGTGTTGAAAACATTACGGGGAGAGTGTTGACAACATTACGGGGAGAGTGTTGAAAACATTACGGGGAGAGTGTTGAAAACATTACGGGGAGAGTGTTGACAACATTACGGGGAGAGTGTTGACAACATTACGGGGAGAGTGTTGACAACATTACGGGGAGAGTGTTGACAACATTACGGGGAGAGTGTTGACAACATTACGGGGAGAGTGTTGAAACAAGAATGATGTTCTACATGAATGATATAAAATACCGACAAGATGAAAATTTAGACACATGTGCAACATCTGGGTATCTTTATCGTAGACGTTTCGCCCTCCAGTGGCTTTATCAATACAAATTCAAGGACATAACTGGAAGACGACTACGATGTTCTTCACCAATTCCAAGACTGTGAGACTGATTACCTCATCTTTTATAAATAGTTCTACTGTCTTCCAAATTATGTCCTTGAAATTTGTATATTGATAAAGCCACTGGATGGCGAAACGTCTACAATAAAGATACGCAGATGTTGCACATGTGACTAATTTTCAATAATGGCGTTAGGACTCACCGAAGGGAAGGTGGAGACTGGGGCTGTCACAGGGCCTCGCCTCACCAACACCAGCGGCCACTAAGCTAGTGTAAGTGCCAAGCTGTGGGTTGCTCATCAACGATATGAAGGCCACAAATTAACTTATAAGTGTTAAAACAGGCAAAATACAAGATGATCATGTACTTGAGAGAAACACTTCAAATTCACCTATTATTATTATTATTATTATTATTATTATTAGTAGTAAACAAGGTGTCATGTGTGGTTGATCCTGAGTAAATCAAGTAACATTTTCACCTGTTTAACCAAGGTTCGATCCCACAAGATGCATTGCTTATACAAATTTTACATTCACTAAAGTGGGAAATCTCAAGTTATGCATGTTAAAAGAGCTAGGTATATATGAAAAGAAAAACAGTATCAGAATTTGCAGTTCAATTATTAACACGGGGTGCACGTTAGAACTAGGTAGAATTAATATGTATTTATTAGTCAAACAAAAACTTAAATCTTATGTTAGTTGAGCATGGGAGTAAAAAAAAAAATTCTGGTAGACTTTTTCAAAGTTTAATTTTTATTCATTAGAAAGTTTACTTAGTAAAGTATGTTTTATTGTCATTTTATTATAATAGTGTTCAGAATGTAATTAAAGTATATTGTAAGGTTCATGTACCAAAAGTAATTATATATAACTGGTAGAAGGTAATTAATTTTGGTGAAATTCATTTAATTCACAGGAACACCAGAGAATTAATGCACGTTTTGTTTTTCAACCAGGAAGAATAAAAATAATTTAAAAATATCACTTATATTTAGATTCACACATTTTCTAGATAAATGACTCAAATACATTCTTCGTATAACACTGGGATATATATTACAGGCAACAGTTGCATGCAGGTTTAGTTAAACCTGATAGTCGCAGACAGCTCTGAAGGTAGCAGTAGTCACAGCAGCTTGTTTAAGCAACAGGAGACAGTTAGTTCAGAGTATGACTTAGTAGCAAAAGTAGCAGCAGTAAGGTACACGATGCCTCCTAACCATACCATCTTCTTGGTATGGAAGAGACACTGATACCAACACTAGCACCTCGGTACTGTGAGAGGCAGATATCAGTGGCAGCACCCTGGTACTCTACTGGGAGGCAGGAAATACCAGTGCTGGCACACTTATGATTCTCCCACTGGCCAAATACATTCAACTCACCATAAACAAACTCTTAAGTTGTTGGTCGGAACATTAAAACTATCAGTATATAATTCCAGAGACTCACATACTTTACATGCAACAAATAACATATAGAGTGAGGATTATAGTTTAATTATGCCTCAGTAAAGAATAAAACAAGCCACAAAACAATGGCTGGAATATTTCACAACTCACATTACCATGGGTGGAACTGTGCACAACAAGCTAATAGTTGCATGTAAACATTTCAGTTGCATCTGGACAACTATCAAGTTGCAAGTTCCCTCTTCAAATTGTGGATTACTTGTGAGCTGTGCCTCAGTAACTAGATACTCACAAAAATCTAACAGTGAATTAAATAAATCCTAAAGACAGTACTTTTTGTATACTCTCTAAATTAAATAAATATCCATATCTAGACACATCTTTAAAGGCAGAAAATACTAAGGAAGTGCTAGAGACTACAACAGCTAAGACTACACATACTATAACTAACACCTCAACGCCTGAGGACATCAGGCTAGAACATGACCTTGATAATAACACTCTCAATATTACACAGAAAATAATGCCGAGCAAGAAAGGTGTGAAATAATTTAATATACGGAGTTGCTTCCAAAAGTATACTAAGCCGAGTAATATCTGTAAAGGGTTTTAATTCTTCTATTAACATACTAAAAAAAAAAATAGAATTAAAATTCCGTGATACATAGTATTTTGATAAGCCTGGCGTTATATAGTACATTATCTTGATCCAATGAATTAGAACTACTATCTCCTTTGATCAATCCTGATTACCTCTCTCTCCCGGTGCTGAATAACCCCTACGGACTTAACGCTTCCCCATAATTATTATAATAATTATATTATTATTATAGCATTTGATTTTAGTATTTCTCATGTGTATAATAATAATTTATAAATGAATAATTAATACATATAATGCAATGTTGATAGTGTAACGGACACTAGCCAATGAGTGGGAAATTCACTTGGATACATAAAAGTTTGAAGAAATAAAGAGGACGTCAGTTAGAAGTCGAAATACACAGCTTCCTCTCCATTTCTTGTTTCATTTTTCTCTCTAGGTGGACCTCTCTTATGTATAATATATAAAGAAAGACCCAGAGGCCAGCTCATTATAGGTCTGAAAATTTGTACATGCTTTACCAGAAGCGATGTGAGTCATTACAGTATTTCGGGGCACACTGGTTGCTTGGTTAATTTTGGCTTGAAGATTATTTACTCTTCGAAGGGTCATTAAGAGTGGTTGTCACCTGCTTACGATCAGTCATGAATCCTTTAACACCTACACTGGGACTAAATGTAATCTCTCAATGTGTATACTAAGAACTATCTATGTGTTGACGGTGTTCACACTCTTCAAGAAGGAACTTCACAAGTTTCTGAAGTGAAATTCTGATCACCTGGGCTGTGTGTGGTGCTTTTGTAGGCTTATATGCTGGGAATACCAATAGTCTAACGTGGTTATGGGCGCCCAGTGGCCTGGTAGGCAAACCTCTCGCTTCACATGCTGAGGGTCCGTGGTTCGATTTCTGGCGGAGGTGGAAACGTTGGGCGTGTTTCCTTACACCTCTTGTCCCTGTTCACCCATCAGTAAAATGAGTACCTGGGTGTTAGTGGACTGGTGTGGGTCGCATCCTGGGACAAAACTGACCTAATTTTCCCAAAATGCTCAGCATAACAAGGGGCTTTCTATATAGTAGTATGTCAGGAGTGTATACCTTGTACATGTACTTGTAGAAATAAAGATTATTATTATGATATTATTAACAATCTGTTAACAGGGATGACTGGTCTAGGACCAGGTCCCGGGGTCCATGATCCTCAAAACAACTGAAGATAACTGAGACTTCACACACGTGACTCAAGTTGTCTTCTTGATCCAAGGAAGTGGTTCTACTCACCTATTCTTCGGATCAAACAGTATTATAAAGACTGAGAGGGGTATTTACAGAAATATTGGGCTGTCTTTCTGTAATTTGGGATTACAGAAAAAAATATTGTAAGTGCATTTGGCCTGGGGTGGTGTGTGTGTGTGTGTGTGTGTGTGTGTGTGTTTCTGGCATCATATCATCATATCTCAACTCCATTACCCAGTGAAAAAGTCGTAAAACAAATTTCAAAATATTTACACACGATGTTTTTCCTCTCGTTATACACACGCACACACACACACACACACACACACACACACACACACACACACACACACACACACACACACACACACACACATTGTCTATTCCCATTAAAAACAAGAGTTCTGGGTATTTTTAAGGTCAGGTGATAGAATAATCAGTCATATTAAATATCTGAGAACTGCTCACAGTGTATACTATCTATATCTAAACAACACATTCCCTATACTGGATGAAATCTGAATATAATAATAATAATAATAATAATAATAATAATAATAATAATAATAATATTATTATTATTATTATTATTATTATATTATTATTATTATTATTACTATTATTATTATTATTATTATTATTATTATTATTATTATTATTATTATTGTGTGAATATTGTGAGACAATCATGTAGTTCAGTAGCGATGGTACTGCTGGAAACTACAGTGACATTAATATACTAGAAGCGGGTACAATACCTTCGTCACATCCATTGTAAAAAAACAAAAATCTTGTTCAGCTTCACTTGCATTCAAAGGGTAAAGTTTTATACAATTATCTCTAATGTTTTCTCATTCATGAAAACGAATCGTGTACAGCAGTAACATATATATTTGTGTTTTAAATGCAAGTTATCTTCTTAATTAGGATATCTGTACATCTATCACAGGATCAGTTATAATTAAACTATCAGTTTTCCACATATACAAAAATTACGTATAAGACATACATATATATATATATATATATATATATATATATATATATATATATATATATATATATATATATATATATATATATATATGTATATATATATATATATATAAATTTCTTATACATATCCATATATAAAAATGTACAGCAACAAATGATACATAATAAGAATTATCTATTTATGCAAAAGAAATGCTAAAGAGGACACGGCAAATCCTGAATTGACATGCAAGAAGCAGATATACTAGTATGTCACACAAGATGCTCAGACAGGGGCAGGGTTATGCAGCTTCGTCGACCGACTTGCAACTTGCTGGAGGGAAGCACGGGTTGAGTTGGTTCTGGGAGTGGATGGCCGAGATGAACCCGGGAAGAGGTGTTGGATACGGTGGTCGGATCCTTCCTGGGGTCGGATTTGTTTGCCCGGGATAAGGTGTCGGAAACCGGAGAACCGGATCCATTCGGCTGTTGGATTTGTTTGCCGAAGGGTTTGTGGAGGATTGGTTGCCTAGAGAGGGTAGGA